>SKCR01045922.1:0-46775 GCA_019454045.1 Zanthoxylum bungeanum
CATACAGTAAATTTTCGTTTTTGACCTTTTTTCCTCTGAATTTCATCGTTTTAGCCCCGAGTTGATTCCATTAAGTCCCAATATTATTTTTATCTACAAAATAAACAAAAACACATTAAAACATTCATAAAACATGAGAAACTATACAAAATATTAGGTTAAATGAGTGGGAAATATTGATATAATTACCACTCATCACTACCCCTGATAGTGAGCCGTGGAATAACCTCAACTTATGGAAATCAATTGCTTCTCCACACTGAAGGGTAAATCGTCCTATGTGTTCCATGGTAGAAACTTCCTCAAACCCTGTAAATAGAGAAAAGTCTGGTACTTTGTAATTCCTAGGCCACTGATATGCCACATCGATCCAATTTGGATACGACTTCCAATACCTTGGCCGAATTGGCCGTACCCCCAGACCGAATTGCTTTTGAATAATCTCAGTCATATATTCTCTCAACATGTCATTGCCATTGAATGACATTGCTATTGGTGGCGGTTGTGGTCCTCTCACGAGTGGGACATAGTCATGATTCTGCCCCTGAGAAGCCTAGAGACCTTGGGGCAACACCACTTCATGTTGTGCCATATTTCACCCTTGGTGTAGGTTTGGCCCTAGATGTGGGCCAGTGCCCCCATGACTTATTCCCCCCACACAATTCGTAGGGACAGTGACCCCTTGCGGAGGAATATTGCTTGGACCAGCCTCCTGACTGCTTGGTGCAATATGAGGTATAGTCCACGAAAGGGTTGTTCCCCCGTTTACACATTTGGCCATTAACTCATTTAATGAGCTTACGTGTTTGATCATATTTTCATAATGTGAGTTACTAGTCGAAGTAAACTTATCTATGATATGAGCATTTTGAAGCCTAACCTGCTCGACAACATCCTGCGTGAATTCACCGAACAATGCGCGAATCGCGTTAGGGCTGAGCTCTCGCATATGCTCATATCGACTAGCGTCTGCCAGACCCTCGAAATGGCCCATTACGGCTGGAACGTCGGGCTGTTTGGTTTACTCCAGCCCCCCTTCCTCCGTACTTGAGCCACTTTGAGTGTTTCTTTTCGGAGGTGTTTCCACTTTTACACCAATTCTCCCAATGTGGTAGCCAAAAAAATATTTGCGTAATTTTCTGCCTGAAAAACGTGTAAGGTTCAAACCTCATGAGATAAAGTCCCAACAATGGGAGTTTGATTAAGTGAATAAGCCTCCAAAGGGCACAAGCACACAAATTACATATTCTAAAACTACGAAATAAAAAATAAAATACTCGTTTCAGTCTTCATTTGATCGGGGTTTCAAATCTTCGCATGATTGAGCCTTTTATAGTGGAACTTGTAAACTGCTCGGACGGTTTCAGCTCATAACTTCTCAACAACCACTGGATCACGTCTTCAATCGCTGCCTGATCATGGGGGGAACTGCCAAATTATACGCAATGAACTTCCAAGTCGTGAGTGATACTGTCTCAACCGTTGAAATTGTGAGATCAACCGTAGGATATGCTCAGTCGTCATGACTCTCTGAGTCGTCCTAGTTATTGGGCGACCTCTATGACTGCTCTCTTCGTCCTCTTTCTAGGTTCGAATCCTCCTGTGGAGTGATACATGTCCTTCCCACTTGTTTTCGTCTTTGCCGTTCTAAGGCGATTTTCTTTTGTCAATAGGCCCATAGAGGCGCTGTTTAAGGATATCCAAAAAGGTTGATTTGGGTAGAATTTGATCCATTATTCAGCCTCATCTTACTTGTCCTAATAGAGCTGATCCAATTAAGTGGTCTCTTTGCTCTTTAGGTTTGTTTTCGGGGAGGTCTGGCAAGTTTAATTTGCTTCTGGATATACAATCTTTGCACTCTTGAAGATTCCCCTTTATCTGAAAATATTCGACACCAAAAAAGGTACAAATCCATTGTTGGTATTTATTTCTTGATAGAATTAAGACCAAAGACATATTGCACAAGAGAATGATCTTGGATGTTGATAAGCAATGCATTTTTTGTTCTTCTTATGTTGAAACACGCAACCATATTTTTTTCTCATGTCTATTGGCTTGGAATTTGGAATTTGGAATTTATGGTCGCCAATCTAGAGATGGTGGAATACTGTATGGGTTTTTCCTGAATCGTCGGAAGCTTTCATTCTTTTTTGGTCGTTTTTTCATAAGAGTATGAAATTAAAGGAACTCATTGATATAATTTTTATAGCCACTTGCATGTGTATTTGGAGTGAGTGTAATAACAGAATCTTCAAGGGAAACTCGAAAGATCTTATAGTCCATCTTTAGAAATTATCCTTTATAGTTTGTCTAGTCTTTTATTAGATTGGGTTGTTTCAGGTTGATATCTGCTTTTTTCATTATACCTTCGATGACTCTTTTGTATGAATGTAAATCTGTTTTATGGAATTTCTTCTCATCTTTTAAATAAAAACAAAAAAAATTGTTTCCGTAATTTTTCTGCATGAAGAAAGAAGAGCGTGTAAGGTCCAATCCTCCTGAGACAAAGTCCCAGTAAAGGGTGTTTGATTAAGTGAAAATAAGCCTCCAATGGGCGCAAACACGCAAATTACAGTCCTAAAGTTATGAAACTAAGTGATAAAGAATAAAATGCTCGTTTGAGCCTTCATTTGATCAGACTTTTTTTCTTCGCATGAGTGAGTATTTTATAGTGGAATTTGTAAACTTCTTGGACGATTTCAGTCTTTAACTTCCATGTAACTGCCTGGTCATGCCTCCAGTCCATAACTTCCTTGCGACTACCTGGTCATGTCTCCAACCGTTGAATTGTGCGCCATAATTGTTTGCTCATGGAGGGAAACTACCTAACTGTTGTAATCATGGGATCATGTGTTCGGTCGGTCTGAGTCCTCTGTCATTCTAATCGCTGTTTCGGTCATCCTGAGTCCCCTATCGTTCTAATCGCTGTTTCGGTCGTCATGAGTCCTCTATCATCCTAATCGATGTGTCATCTGGTGATTGCTCTGATCGCTCTTCCCTTCGTCGCCCTGCTTGCCTTTTTCTTTTCCCCCTTTGTTTCTTTGCTTTAGGGCGATTTTGCTTTAGGGTGACTTTCTTCTGTCAACAATTGTCCCACAAATTCACCTTGATTGAATTGGAAATGAAATCGAGGTGAATTTCTCCATATCAGGGTGGTAGCTGTCGGCCTACAATTGAATTGGAAATGAAATAGAGGTGAATTTCTCCATATCATGGTGATAGCTGTCGGCCTACAAGTCCTCGCCCTATAATTTATTGGGCCGCCTTTTTCATTCCTGTGCGAGCCCATCACCTCTACAATAAATATGCGAACTTTCCCAAAACATTTCATCATGACATCCATTAATGAGCTGTTTTTCACGTCATTTCAATGTCTCTTTTCGTCACATGTCACTCCACATCGAATCATATCTCAGCACCTGTCTAGGGCAACTCTTCATCCTTTTCATGTTCCCGCTGTTTCCATCCCTTGGCGATTTGCATTGCGACACCAGTCCTCGGTTGAGCCTTTCATCTGTGTATATACAGTTTTAGCATACTCTTGTTTTTACTTTACAAAGAACCCTTTTGCACAGAACACTCTTCTTTCATATTCTCAACCTTCCAGCGTCAATGGCGTCTTCTTATTCTGCTCTCAAAGACAGCCCATCAACTTTGGGTGACTACCAGATGGCCTTGGGTGGCTCATCTGTGAGTGTATTTAGTGTTCATGTCCTCAATCAGAACTACGGCCAATATGCTCTAGGTCCCATTTTCATTGACGACAACGCCATCGCCACGGCCCCGTTGGCTCAACTGTTTCCTTATACTTCTGGTCTACCTTTTTCAGAGCCACTAAATGTTTCTCCCATGGCTCAATCTAATCCTATCTGTACATGGCCTAAACACGACTCCGCATTTGAAACCTGGTTCCAACGTATGCTATTGCATACAGAAACCCGTACCTTTCTTAAAGAACATGGCTTCATTTCGTTTATTGAATCTCACTGGCCTTGCCCTCTTTCGACCGAAATATGTTTCCTCCTCTACTTTTTCTGGTCCTCTGAATACAACGTCTTCATTTTCCCCGTTGTTCCTTTCACCATTTGCGCGCTAGCCAAAAACCTGTGGTGGGCTACCTTTTCATCTCTTCTGACCTTGCCAATGGTCGTCGTTTGGACCTGGCATCCTTCATGTTGGCCGCCATTTATCGAGGGTCGGCCACTCTCCAAAAAATAACTTTGGTCGGGGGCTTCACCTATTGCCTCTAGCCCTCTGTGGCTCGTTCAGCTTTGGCTCCGAGCCTATTTCCGTGTTTTCGGCACAATTGACTCAAATTATTCTTATCCTTGTGTCGGTCTTCTTTTCACCAACTTCGGCCATCCTCTCTCCTCCCTTGCACTGCCTTCGAATATTTTTATACCCTCTCTCGGGTTCTATCTTTTTTCCCTTTTCCTTGGTTGACAGCCCTTCGTTCCTCCATGACATCCCCCAGTCAGAAGAGGATGAATCAAGTCTTCGCATATGGCGCATGTTTTTATGCAGCCGCGACCTAATTCATAACATCCTGACCGGGGCCAATGGTAAGGCCGGAGTGGAGGTGTATTCACCCCACTTCGCTGCCCGTCAGCTTAGTCTCGTTCAAGGATGTCCTCTTCCATTCTTCCATACTCGCTCCGGTTCGTCAGACCGTTTTAAAATCCTTTCGCTCTCTGACATAGAGCATTCCTTGTCGGAGACTCGTTCTTTTTTTTTCTTTTGTCATAGTTCCCTTACTCCTTGCACATCGATTCCATTATTTCTTTCACCATTTTTGGCCACCTGGCGGGGGAGAGATTCTTTTCTTTGCCCTCTATGCAGGTATTTTCTGCATCCCTTTTTCTTCAAAGTCTTCTGAGTCGGCGGGGTCAGGAGAAACGGAGAAACCAGCTGAGGCAAAAAATCAGAAGAAAATCAACAGGCGAAAAGGAAACAGCCTTCCCCCAACCATAGCTCTGATTCAGCAGTATCGCTCGTATATCGTCCTAAGGTACGATCTGAACCTCTCGTCCCTTTTTGTACATCGGTCTGAGTCAACCTGAGGTTTTATAAGTTTTTTATATCTTGTTAGGTACTTAGATCGGAGCCACCTTCTGTCGTGCCTAAAATGACCCAAACTCGGGGCCCAAAACTCCTATGGTTAAGGATCCATCTGAAGAGGCTGATCCTAACGTGGTCCCGGTCGTTCAGTTTTCATCGGACGACGATGAAGCAGTCGAGGCTCCAATCATGGAACAACCATCAAAAGAGGGCGAGACAGCTGTTACCGATGCGTCATCCGGAGCCGAACCCCAAGGTACGGAGCTATGTATAGAATTTGGCCGCTCGCGTCCAAGTGGTGAGGAAATTTCAAGAGACCATCCGTTATTTGAATGCCCCTCTATGGACAATCCTGTGCCAATTGTACAGGACCCGGATGACGAGCCTGATGTGCCCGAATATACATGGTCGGATGACGGGCCACTTTGGTGTCATCTCAAACAGCTTTACCCCTTAGTGCGTAGAATGGTTGCCACAGGGATGGGGGAAGTTATAGGGATGTAGATGGCCTTTTTAGTTTTGGTGAATTGGAGCTGTTAGAGGATGCTCGGTCTATGTAAAAATACGATGTACTTCATCGCATTTATGAAAAAGAAGAGGTTGTTTATATTTCTGATTCTTCCGATTCTTATTCTCCTGCAGATGCTCAGCCTACAACCGTATCGCAACAATCGTCGCTAGGGGTAGGATCTCCGGACTCCTCAGCGTAACCAACTTCATCCTCTAGACAGCCGTCGTCCTCTGTTCTTCCGCCCTCTCCTCCTCGGGCGATGTCTCATGTACCTTTGGCGCATGAACTTTCTGTGTTTGAGCAGTCGTCATCTTCGGCTCCTCACTCCCCAACTCTTATGTCGGCAGCTTCTGCTTCTTCAGCTCAACCATCTGCTGCTTCTGAACGGCCATCGTCTCCCACTCACTCAGTCCAATCTCCTAGGGGAGAACCGGTGTTGCCATAGGAAACCCTTATACCTTTTGTTGCTGAGCCGTCCAGTTCTACTCGTCGGCCCGAAACTGTAAGTGATTTCTCCTTATGTTCTTTTTCCTTTGTCTATTTTTGTTTGATTACTAACTTTGGCTTTTGTAATCAGGCTTTGGATGAATTTTTACAGTCAGTCCAATACATTTTGAGCGACTTGGATCAGTTAGCTTCTGCTTCTTCCCTGCCTCCCATATCTCCGGCCTAGGCTACATTGGACTTGGAGGCCCTTAGGGATGTTTTCGGGTAATATGCATCACTTATGACAAATGATATCGGCCAAGCTGCTCTACCAGAGAATGTACTAAAATTAGAAAAAGCTTCCTCCGAGTTAGACTGTCTGCTTGGTCTTCTTGTGCTACCTATTTCGGCAGAAAGAAACTGACTCACTCTCCAAGACCTACAAAGAAAGGTCCCGATCCTTGCCAGAAGGCGGGCTGTGCGCATCCATAAATAAGAAGGACAGGCTTCGAGGTGCCATTGATATCCTTCGACAAGCTATAAGGGAATCCACAGACAAAATGGTTATCGAGGAATCTTTGCTGCTGGACCTAGAACGACAATTACAAGATATCCAGCGTCAAATAGAGGAAAGCAGCATGAGGAGAGATGCCAAGAAAAGAGTGTTAGCCTCTCTGGTAGCTGAGGCTACTTCTACTATGGCCGAGTTCAAGGATCTGGCCCAAGTTGATTTTGAAAAGGGCCTGGCCGATCTGATAAGGGCCGATGTAGAAATGTTGATAGAATGGTGGACCTTGGGGTAGAGGTTCTCGCTTCTGAAGGATTCGCCCGACGAGCTACAGCGACCTTCAGCCAGTCAATGATTATGTAATATTGTAGGACGCGTTATCGACCAAATGTTGTAATATTGAGGACATTTTCATCATGTGTTAATGAAAATACATTTTTATATTACTGAGCTTTGTCCTTATTGCAAAGACATTACATTCTCGTGATCCCATAATGGGGCACATATTTTTTTTAAGTATTTACCGTTTATCGCCCTAACATGCACTTTTCCATTGAAACTTTTTAAATGATAGGCCCCATTTGGCAATATATTTTTTACCTCGAATTGGCCTTCCCAATTAGGTGACCATTTGCTATATACCGGACCTTTGGTACCAAGTGGCAATATAGTTTTCCATACTAATCTGCCTCTTCTGAACGATTTAGCCATGACTTTCTGATTGTATTCCTTGGCCATTTTTTTTTGTTTTGTACTTCCAAACGATTAATGACATCGCATTTAATATCGTCCAATTCCAACAAATTTTGGATCATTGCTTCGCTGTAGTCCTCATTTGTTAATTCTTTTTGTAGAATCACCCTAGTGGACTCATATTAACCTCCACTAGTAGTACGACTTCTTGACCAAATACTAATTGAAATGGCTTCGCTCTGGATAAGACCCCCTCGGAATTCCATTGGTAGTATGACTATGTGTCTATGGAAGTCCGAAATCAGGGTAGGTGTATTTGGTCTTAACCTGAGACTTGCACCGCTAATACTTGCGACAATCAATATACTTTGGTTACGGTCGTCAAGGGCTTTAACAGGTTCTGTGTACGCCAATACTGGGTATATTGAGAATCGTAGTGTGTTGGGTGTGATGTCAAGATGGAAGTGTCACTCCAGTCATATGGAGTTGATGATCGCGCAGGGATACAGAACTGGTTCTCTATAAAGGTTGCAACCGTCGGGATAATATGACTTGGTCATGATTATCCGATAATAAAGAGACTAGTTGTTTGTTATCCGATATATGCTTTGTACGGGGCAGACACTATACCAGCCCCAGGCCTAGCATGTGATCATCCGATACTGGACATAAATATGCAATACTACATATACTACGCCTGATATAGATCCTTTATTCATGTAAGGATATTTCCGGAGAATTGGGTAGGCATGACGCTTTGCTAGAGGCCAACCTTGTCTTGTAAATCGGTACAAATGTAGTACGACGTACTTACGTGTTCGGATATTCTGACGACCGAATTTACTGCCAACATATCTGGGGATCTCATGGGTCGCTTCCCAAAGATTCACCGATGACGTATGACTCGCACTTCTAATTAATCTGGGATTAATTAGATGAGAGAGAAAATTAATCTAGGATTAATTGCGGAGATATTTTATCTGGGATAAAATATCATTTACAGAGATAGAACGGTTTATTTGGAATTAATCGAGAAATTAATATATTTGATATATTAAATGAAATAAGATTTTGACGCGGAATTAAAATTAGATTTTTAATTCGGGCAAACAAATTAATTTAGAATTAATTCGTTAGCGACGTGAATAGTGATTTCGCTAGCGTAATCATTTAATTACGACGCAACCGAAAATTCGTTAATTTGGAATTAGCGAACCCGAGCCCGGGATTATTTGCGAGCGCATTCGCATTTCGAATTCGAGTGTGGAACGCAAGTCAAATCAAGCGTCAAATCTCTAGTCGCATCTAGCGTCACATCAAGCGTCAAATCATGTCACTTTGAGTGATGTGACAATTGATTGATTGATGAGAGTGATAGATGTGACTAGATGTGATTGAGTGATGTGAGTGGTTGGAGCCATTTATGGCTTGACTTTTTGAAATACAAAAAGTTGTATATGTTTTACTTGAATTTAGGAAATCAATTAACATTTACACAACTCTCTCTCTCTCACAAATCCTCTCCTCTCTTCTCTCATTATACACGCCCATGGTGGGCTTTCTTCACTGGTTTTTTCCATTGAAAAATCGTGAGCAGTGAAGGGGAAGTAGTGCGAGTTTGTAGCAAAATCAAGAGTGCTAGTGACCGGCGTAAACACACGTATAACGCAAGCGTACGTATCGTTCAAGTAGTATAAAAAGTATCGATCCGACGAGGAATTAAAACCTTATCTATTAATTTTTATGAGGTCAAATGATTACTAGTATCTAACAGGTTTTTTAATTGATTTGAAATGGCGACGATTCTAAATAAATTTAAAGACAAGTAAATAAAATTGTTCGAAAGTAGATTTTAAGAAAATTCAATATTAAAAACTATCTAGGGTTGTGATTTATTCCAATATTAATTAAAGATGAAGTGATTATCTTATAGTTGGGTAAAATATTGATTTATTAACCTGGAACATTAATTTATGTAAAAGCCTTTTCCGATGGTCAATTACAAATACCTAGTATAATCCAATTGAACCATATGTCTATGTCAACCAAATTACCTAGATTCATTAAGATTAAGTTCCAATTATGGCTACCCTCGCCCGACAGGTATATTCCTATCCTGTAAGGAAATCTATTAAAAGGGTTATCTATCCTCAAGGAAGATCATGGGCTATTGAGTCTAAGGTCTTAAACTTAAAATCCATATGTCTACTTCATTTTAAGTTTACCTAATCAATTTAATTAATGGCCAGTTAATTAATAAAGAGCATTAAGATTAAGACTCAATAAATAAATCTTTATTTTACTCAAACTATAATCTAACCCCTTATAAACCCGTGTGATATTGAATTTATCACAACCCTAGATAGTAACTTAGTTATGACACATAGCTAGGGCTAATGAAATAAAAGACAAACAGTAAAAATGCTGAAAGTAAGTGTGGTAAAGTAAATGCGGAAAAGTAAATTGCAATAAAATAAAATACTAAGGTAAAAGGAATTAACTTCTACTAAATACTATTTAGATATCTCCCTTAATATAATATATTAACTCGTGATGATAATACCAACCAGCCATATAGGCGGAACCAAAATAACCAGCCATAAAGGTGGAACCAAAATAACCAGCCATAAAGGCGGAACGAAAATTTTATTACCAACCGACCAATCTGGCGGTATCCTGATTAAGTCAGATTTTAAATAGTAAATATATTATTTTTAAGGGAGATTAATCTAAATAGTACTAGTAAAAGAATTACCTTTCACCCTAGCATAAAGAAGTTACCTCCAATAGTGAATAGTAAAAACTGTAAAATAAAGAAAGTAAATTATTATTATTACAGAACGTAATTAAAAATTACAAAACTAAATTAAAAGAAACTTAGAGAGAGAAGAACTCCCTAATTACATCAAAGAAGTGGGAGGGAGAGGTACACTGAAATCTGAAATTTCGAACTCTATTTATAGGCGCGGATTGGGGTCCAGCGTCGCGATGCTGGAACAGTTCAGCGTCGCGACGCCAGCTACAGTGACACGTGTCACGCGCTGATTCACCGACTCAGATTCTTATCCGATGACATGGCACTGTTCATGACGTCATTGCTTACATCATGCTGACTTGTGGAGGGTGATTGTCGGCAGCGTTAGATCGCGACACGTGGCACCGGCGTATTTTAGCATCTCTGTTGTGATGGCGACACGTGGCACCGCTCAAGATAACATGGTCGGCGCATTTTAGCAGGCAGCGCATGTTAGCAAATTTTATGATTGGTCCACGTGTCCGGCGTATTTTAGCAAGTCCGACGCATGCTGAGAGTCGCGACGCGCAAGGCTTCAGCGTCGCGACGCTGAAATGACGATTTTTCCCTTTTTGTCCAGTTTTTCCTGTTTTGCTCCAATTCACCTCCAGAATGTCCTGAAACTTTATTTATCTGCAAAATAACACAAAACACTTCAAAATTTCATAAAACTCAAGTAACTATACAAAATATTAGGTTAAATGAGTGGGAAATAGTGATAGATTTACCACTCATCACACCCTCAAACATAACATTTTGCTAGTCCTCGAGCAAAACATTAAATAAAATAACATGAAAATAAAATTTAACTAAGCCACTTTCGTAGGGATCACGGTTGCATTTAGCGTATGCAACAAGCCTTTAAACCCTTAGGTGTCCCTAGTGGACGAGTTGTAGTCTCGTGAGGGTTTACAGCAATAATACCCACAAACATTTACAAAAGTAAAAAGGTAGTAAAACTAATGCACACAAAAGCAAAAAGACAAGAGAAAAGAGAATAAAGAAGTTAGTGACTAATCAGGTGAAACTTCTACTCCGAGTTACTAGTTGTTTTGTTTCTTTCTAAATTACCGAATAAGTAAATTCTCCGATTATTTTTACCATTCTCCATATACACAGCCAACAAAATATTAATCAACTCATTTTTGCCCACAACAGTCATAAGTGCAGTTGATAAGAGAGTAATATTTTTGTCCTAAAGTTCTATCAGATTTCACACCTTTTGTAGCAATGGAATAATTTTCTGATTTTTCTGATTTTTTTCTTTGATTTTTCTCTATTTTTTTATTTATATACAATACCTTTCATCTATGTAGCGAGCTTGGGTCGGTGGCTCCCAAACCAGTTGGCTTTAGGGCACCAGGTGTTAAGTCACCCCTACGAACTTAATTACTCAGACTTCAGATATATATATTTTGCAGCATCTTTGATCCATGTAGCGAGCTTTGGGCCAGTGACTCCCAAACCAGTTGGTTTTAGGGCACTAGGTGTTAAAACACCCTTACAGACTTAATAACTCGGATCTCAACGTTTTTTTTTTTTTTTTTTTTTACTCCATTTCTATTTAGAGATGTTTCCTCCGAATTAAACTAGAGCACGGAATATTACAAACTTTTCAATTTAGCTCATGTCCGTATGTTTCCATGTATGTTGATAATACCTGCCTGCCACTGAGCATAAGAAGATCCATTTTAGTCCGTTTTATGGAGAATTTACAAATTAATAATTTAAAAGGAAATAAACAAAAATTAACTTATTTTGAAAATAAATGGTTTGAGATACGTATCAGGAGTGAAAACTCCTTACTCAGCTACATCTCACCAATTTCACCTTTTTAGTCGAAACACAAAAATGCAAAATATTTTTGTAATTTTTGAAAATTTTTCAATTTTTTTGTATTTTTCGAAAAAATTTGGACTAAAAATAAAAACAACATACAAACTAAAAAACAAGTACTAATCAACTAATTTCTCCCCCAAACCTAAATGAGACATTGTCCCCAATGTCTTAAACAGTAGAAGAAGAGTTTAGAAGATAATACATGGTTGCTGAAATTTTACAGGAAATTAAAGGTTAAGATCCAGATTAATTCGACGCCTCTTACCACGATCATCCTCGGACCAATTTATCTTTGAAATGATAGGGTCAACTTTTGGTTCATAGGCTATGAGTTGGTCTATCAGATCGGAGCAGTTCTGGCAGTAGTAAAGAGGAGTTATTTTAAAGGTTTTGACACGAACCCATTTCTCCGAGCATCATCAAGAAACACACAAAGAAAATCATAAAATCCATCAACGTTGAGCAATCCAATTGGTTTCTGGTGTATGTTCAGGTTCGCCCAAGATAACACAATAAAATTTCCTCCAATGTACCCAATCCACCTGGCAAAGCGATAAAAGCATCAGCACGGTTAATCATTTCTACCAGTCGTTCAGACATACCTGGCACGATCAGTTCCTCTCCGTTTGATGATCCAATAAGATTTGCCTCTGCCAAGGGTTTTGGGATGATTCCCAAAACATGACTGCCTCCTTCCTGTACAGCCTTTGAAACGATCCCCATAAGTCCGAGATTGCCTCCGCCATATATTAAGTGCATATTTCTTGCAGCTAAGACTCGACCCAATTCCTGTGCTGCTTCTATGTATTGTGGTTTAGTACCAACAGTACTACCGCAAAACACACAATGTTTTCAACTCGTCTTCTTGAAGTGGCTTCCATTTTTTTTTACTCTGGATGTCTTCAAAAGTGCAATGATGAGTTGAATTTATAATACCTGAAAAGGGTGAGTAAAAATAGCACAAGTATCTTCCAAATGACGATTAGTAGCAAAATAGTAAAATAGATCGTGATAGTCAACAAGATTTGGATCCTGTCGGAGGAAATAAAAGAAAACAAAAAAACAAATCACAATTATTAGGAAAAGACAAAGAGATATAATATGTACAAGAATTTACAGCTTGATTAACGTCTATGCGTCAGGGACAAGCTTCCATCCAATTTTCTTATAAATTGGCAAACAGGGTCTTTTTTAGTCAGATTCCCAAGACTTAACTGTTGTCTTTCTTTTTGAAATTGTGTATGTAATCTGCGAAAGTCTATGTGAACATATCCACTGGGATGCGTCTGAAGAGTCGAAGATATATCATCTAAAGACTCCTTACTCAAGCCATCCCTAATGAATTTAATTTTGTCTTCGCGATTAACAGACACCATTCCTAAAGAACGACAACGAGTATTGCAATTCCAACGTGCACATTTGTAACAAACACCCATTTGTTTAGCTCTTCGTTTCTTTGCATAGGTGCTTCTTCCAAAACCAGGCAGATGTGAAATAAAAGAATCAGAAGACTCACCTGCCAATCGGACTCGTGCTTCAATTACCCAATGAATGTCATTGGAATACCATAGATCGTCAGTAACCTCATCCGTTCCAAGCGAGCTTTGTAGACTTTCATCAGAGATTTTTGAGGGAGAGAAGGAAATTGCTTGTGAAGATTTGCGAGAGCTTCTTCCATCTTGAAATGACTTAATCTGCAAAAACTAAACACACAAATTAAATCACACCAAATCACAATATATACAAAAATTGCATGGGTTGCCTCCCTGCGAGCGCTAAGTTTAAATTCGTCAGCTAGACGTGACTGCTCGATCGTTTATGCTGGATCTGAAAGTGTGACACTTTCTTTTTGTCGCTCAAATGATTCTCCTCAATAGTGCTTAACACGCTTGTTTTTAACCTTGAAAGTTTTGTTGGCGTCAGGATCATGTATCTCAACGGCTCTATTTGGTAAAGCTTTGGTGATCAAAATTGGACCTGACCACCGTGGTTTTGGTTTCTATGGAAGAATTTCACCCTTGATTTGTTTAACAGTACCTTCTGCCCTGGTTCCAGTTGTATGCGCACTAACTTCTCATCATGTCTTTTTATTGCCCTTTTCTTTGTACAATTTGGCATTCTCAAAAGGCTGATTGTGAAATTCCTCCAATTCGTTAAGCTGGTGGAACTTTTTCTCTTTTGTTGCTTGTAGTGCAAGAATTGGCTCTTTCAGTGCAAAAGATGCTTTATCTTTAGGCTCCACAGACAATTGACATGTTTTAAGTTTGTCAGTAGAACTTTGCATTGCATTGGAGTTCTGAATGGTACTGTGTATCACATCAAGTTTGAAACATTCCTCATTCTTTTCGTCATCTGGGAAATTCATGGCCTTGAAAACATTGAATGTTACTTCTTGGTCCTGTACTCTCATGGTTAATTCTCCTTTTTGTACATCAATAATGGTTCGACATGTAGCCAAAAATGGTCTCCCGAGGATGATTGGCACGTCTGCGTCTTCCTCCATATCAATGACAATTAAAATTCTGCTGGGAAAATGAATTTGTCAACCTTGACAGCACATCCTCAACTACGCCTCTTGGGAATACGAGCGTTCTATCAGCAAGCTGCAGTGAGACTGAAGTTGGCATTGTTTCTCCAATCTATAATTTCCTGAAAATAGAAAAAAGGCTAAGTTAAAGTTAACACTTGCACCTAAGTCACATAAAGCCTTACCAAAGTCATGTTCTCCTATGACGCAAGGAACAGTGAAACTGCCATGATCTTTCAACTTCGGGGGAAGCTTCCTCTGATTGATGGCGCTGCATTCTTCGTTAATGCTACTGTCTCGTAATCTCCCAATCTCCATTTTTGAAAGAATATCTTTCATGAATTTGGCATAGGTGGGCATTTGTTCCAACGCTTCTGCAAATGGAATGTTGATATGCAGCTTTTGAAGATTTCCAGGAACCGAGAAAACTGCTTGTCCAATTTGTTCTTCTGAAGACGTTGAGGAAAAGGTGGAGGAGAAATGATCTGTCTTTTTCCTTTGCTTCTTTTTCCTCCATCTGTTTCTTTGTTTCTTTTGGAACTTCCTCAGCAGCTGTTTTGGCTCCAACATCTTTGTTGATTTCAGTACCGCTTTTTAATATGATGGCATGACATTGCTCCTTCCCCATGTTCCTTGGATTCGGCTCTGTGTTGCTAGGAAGGGTACTTGGATTCAATCTTATGGTGCCGACAATTGATCTCAGCCGCCTTGCCACGTCAGCGCCACATCATCGCCACGTCAGCATAATCATTGAGCTCTTAGCCGCCTCGCCACGTGTCGCCTTATCCTCTTATCTGAATTGCCACGTGTCAAGCCGCGATTGTGCCATGCATCACTGTTCCAACGTCGCGACGCCAGATGCCCATCCGCGCCTATAAATTCAGCTTCAAATTTCAGAATTGAGTGTACCATTCTCTCTCTTGTATTCTATCTAAAAAGAGAGTTTCTCTCTCTAGATTCTTTAGTTTTTTAGTTTTTTTTATTTTTAGTTTTTAGTTTTGTAAATAATTTTAATTACGTTTTGTAATAATAGTAATTTAATTTTTACTTTTTACTTTTTACAGTTTTTACTATTCACCATGATGAGGTAACTTACTTCCCCTGCTAGGGTGAAAGGTAATTTTTACTATTGCTATTTAGATTAATCTCCCCTAAATATAATATATTCACTATTTAAAATATTGACTTAATAAGGGATACCGCTATATTGGTCGGTTGGTAATTCATTTTAATCTGATTTAAACCTGACTAATCAAGGATACCGCCAGATTGGTCGGTTGGTAATTTAATTCCCTTACCGCCTATATGGCAGGTTTATTTTGGTTCCGCCTTAATGGCTGGTTGGACTTAATTTGACTTAATCAGGATACCGCCAGATTGGTCGGTTGGTAATATTATCACAAGTTTATATATTATTTTATGGGAGATATCTAAATTAGTAGTAGTAAAAGTGATTCCTTTTACCTTAGCATTTTATTTATTGTAATTTACTTTTCAGCTTTTACTTTATGTCTTGTACTTTTAAGTTTTTTACTAACTACCCTAGTTATGTGTTAGTTATCTGGGGTTGTGATGACTTTTACTATCACCGGTTTATAAGAGGTTAAATTATAGTTTGGGTATTATAAAGATTTATTTATTGAGTCTTAAGCTTAATGATTCTTGTTGTCTGATCACCAATAAGATTGATGTGGTAAATCTAAAATGAACTAGACATAGGGATTTTAGGTTTCAGCCTTAGACTTAATAGCCCACGATCTTCCTTGAGGATAGATAACCCTTTAATAGATTTCCTTACAGGATAGGAATATACCTGTCGGGCGGGGGTAACCATAATTGGAACTTAATCTTAATGAATCCAGATAATTTGGTTGACATAGACATATGGTTCAATTGGGTTAAACTGGGTATTTGTGTCTGACCATCGACAGAGGCTTACACATAATTTAGTGTTCCAGGTTAATAAATCAATATATTACCCAACTTTTAGATAATCACTTCATCTTTAAAATGATATTAAAAGAAATCACAACCTTAGTTCTTTGTGTCTTTTATTATTTTCCTTAGTATTTTCTTTTATCTTTTTATTTATTTATTTAGCAAATCTACAATCAAACAATCAATTCACTTCTCCATTTAATTAGATATTTGTAAACAAGTAGATTCAGAATTAATAACAACAGTAGGAATTATGTCCTCGTGGGATCGATATTTTTATACTACTTGAACGATACGTGCGCTTGCGTTATACGCGTGTGTTTGCACCGGTCAAGTTTTTGGCGCCGTTGCCGGGGACTTATTTTTCTTGAGTTATTAATTTTGAAACTATCCAATTTACTTGTATCTAATTTTCTTTATTTTTATCTGTAATTTTTTATTTCTTTCTTTTGTTTCAGGTGATTGATTGAAAAATGGAACACTACTGGGAGTGAAAGATCACTAGCTTTACAAGTATATAACCCCACATTTGGGAGCAACAGTCCGGTTTTCTGAGGCCTGTTGTCCAACCCAATGACCTCACTGGATTCCAGAACCAAGTAATACTACATTTGCTCATCAGAATGCAATGGAGAGATGTGATATTGTAATGGTAACCATCCAAGAGTTATTGCGAGTACAACTACAATTCAGGGTGGCAGAACTATCAGAATCATTCAAGGTATGAAGAACCATCACATTTTCCATCTTATCCACCATCTACCTTTGATTTTCATCAACAACCAGAACCATCAGATGAAGATCAGTTGATTCACATGCTCAAAGATTGGTTCGATGAACGGGAAGCTCAATTTGATGCACAAATTCAGAGTCAAATAGAATCCATACAGAGAATGACAGATCAGATCAGACAATTAACAGAAAACCAGAACTACATACCTCAAGAACCAGTTTCAGATGACACTGATGAATCCTTCAAATACCAATCAGTTCACAATGACACTTCAATAGAGGAGGAGGTTGAGCAGTATCAACAACTAGAGGTATCAGTTCAGGAGCCCGAACCGGCAAAGTCTCAATTTGACTTTTATTATTCAGATTCTGACGAGGATGAAGCTGATCTATTTGTACCAACTGCACCAACAAATGAGGATGGAATTCCATGTCCTCAAAATGAAGATCTTGGAGATTGTTTTGCAATAATGTTTGGAGAAGATCTGCCTGAGCCAATCACATCACCCAGATCAGAGGATGAAGACCTAAAATCTGACATTTCTTTACATCCTCAGGTTGACAATTTTGAAGCATGTATTTCACAGATGACAGGTGAATAGCTGAATATGGAAATTTTAAAATACATCTGTGAAGAAAAAGTGGAGCAAGAAGCATAGTAAATGGAGGAGCAAATGTCTGACCTTAATAAAGATCCAGAGCATTCAGGAGAAACATCGCTGTTTTGGGGAGTACAAATCAAAGATATCGCCCAGAAGCTTGACAGAATGGAACTTCCATTCCAAGTCAAGCACCATACAAGACCTCCTGATTTTCTTTCTTCTTTTTGCAGGAACCACTAGAACAACAAGGAGCAAAAAGGTGGCACGAGCACTGAATAGAACAAAATTCTTTTTGCCATTTTTCCGTTGGAAGAGACCATTCAAAAGCAACGCTCACGGGATTGTCTTTAATCGGACATCCAAAACGACATTGAAACCTCCTTACAGATGAATTTCAGTCACGTCTGGCTTAAGATGAAAAATTTAGCGCTAGCAGGGAGGCAACCCATGCAATTTGTTGTAATTTGTTTTCTTATTTTGTGTGAACTTTTTAATTTTGTGTGTTATTTTTGTAGGGAAAGGCACAAACGGAGCATTTTAAGACAGAAGGAATGGTGTTTGGCAATCACAAAGAAGAGAAACAATTCATTAGCGAAGGCTGAGTAAAGAATTAATTCTTGAGACGCATCCTAATGGATTTATATACCAAACGAGTGGCGTATTGCGTACACAATTCCGTTACCTTAATTATTGCTTTGATTTTCTTTTCTGTTGTAATTATCTTTATTTTCGTAGACAAGATCCAGACTTTTGACCTTTCACGATTTCTTTTGTTGTTTAGCTAACAAACGTCATCTGGAAGATACTAGTGCTATTATTACTCACCCTTACACTTTTTCAAACTATAAATTCAGCCCGTCATTGCACTTTTGAAGGCATCCTGATTTGAAAAAGAAATACATAAAAAATGGAAGCCACTTCAAGAAGACGAGTTGAAAACATCTGCGTGTTTTGCGGTAGTAGTGTTGGTGTTAGCCACAATACGTAGAAGCAGCACAGGAATTGGGTCGAGTCTTAGCTGCAAGGAATATGCACTTAATATATGGCGGAGGCAATCTCGGACTTATGGGGATCGTTTCAAAGGCTGTACATGAAGAGGCAGTCTCGTTTTGGGAATCATCCCAAAACCCTTGGCAGAGGCAAATCTTATTGGATCATCAAACGGAGAGGAACTGATCATGCCAGGTATGTCTGAACGACTGGTAGAAATGATTAACCGTGCTGATGCTTTTATCGTTTTGCCAGGTGGCTTGGGTACATTGGAGGAAATTTTTATAGTTCTATCTTGGGCGAACCTGAACATACACCAGAAACCACTTGGACTGCTCAACGTTGATGGATTTTATGATTTTCTTTGTGTGTTTCTTGATGATGCTCGGAGAAATGGGTTCGTGTCAAAACCTATGAAAGAACTCCTCTTCACTGCCAGAACCGCTCCAGATCTAATAGACCAACTCATAGCCTATGAACCACGAGTTGACCCTATTCTTTCAAAGATAAATTGGTCCGAGGACGATCGTGGTAAGAGACGTAGAATTAATCTGGATCTTAACCTTTAATTTCCTGTAGATTTCAGCTAACCAGGTACGACCTTCTTAACTCTTCTTCTAATTTTTAAGACATTGGGGACAATGTCTCATTTAGGTTTGGGGGAGGGAATTAGTTGATTAGTACCTTGTTTTTAGTTTGTGTGTTATTTTTATTTTTAGTCCAAAATTTTTTGAAAAATACAAAAAAAAATTTCAAAAATTTCAAAAATTACAAAAATATTTTTTGTTTTTAAGTTTTTATTTTGACTAAAAATGTGAAATTGGTGAGAGATAGCTGAGTAAGGAGTTTCTACTCCTGAAACGTATCTCAAACCTATTTTCGAAATAAGTTAATTTTTGTTTATTTCATTTTAAATTATTTAATTTGTGAATTCTCCATAACACTGACTAAAATGAATCTTCTTATGCTCAGTTGACAGGTATTATCAACATGCATAGTAACATACAGACATGAGCTAAAATTGAAAAGTTTGTAATATTGAGTTCTCTAGTTTAATTGGAGGAAGCATCTCAAAAAGTGATGGAGCAAAAAAAAAAACGTCCGAGATCCGAGTTATTAAGTCTGTAAGGGTGTTTTAACACCTGGTGCCCTAAAACCAACTGGTTTAGGAGTCACTGACCCAAAGCTCGCTACATGGATCAAAGATGCTGTAAAAATATATATATCTGAAATCTGAGTAATTAAGTCCGTAGGGGTGCTTTAACACCTGGTGCCCTAAAGCCAACTGGTTTGGGAGCCACCGACCTAAAGCTCGCTACATAGATGGAAGATATTGTATATAAATAAAAAATAGAGAAAAAATCAAAGAAAAAATCAGAAAAATGAGAAAAATTATTTCATTGCTACTAAAAGGTGTGAAATCTGATAGAACTTTAGGACAAAAATATTACTCTCTTATCAACTGCACTTATGACTGTTGTGGGCAAAAATGAGTTGTTTAATATTTTGTTGACTGTGTATATGAAGAATGGTAAAAATAATCGGAGAATTTACTTATTCAGTAATTTAAAGAACAAAACAACTAGCAACTCGGAGTAGAAGTTTCACATGATTAGTCACTAACTTCTTTATTCTCTTTTCTCTTGTCTTTTTGCTTTTGTGTGCATTAGTTTTACTACCTTTTTACTTTTGAAAAATGTTTGTGGGTATCATTGCTGTAAACCCTCACGAGACTACAACTCGTCCACTAGGGACACCTGGGGGTTTAAAGGCTTGTTGCATATGCTAAATGCAACCGTGATCCCTACGAAAGTGGCTTAGTTAAATTTTAAAGATGTTTATGTTATTTTATTTTATGTTTTGCTCGAGGACTAGCAAAATGTTAGGTTTGGGGGTGTGATGAGTGGTAAATCTATCACTATTTCTCACTCATTTATCCTAATATTTTGTATAGTTTCTTGAATCTTGTGAATATTTTGATTTGTTTTGTGTTATTTTGTAGATAAATAAAGTTTCAGGACATTCTGGAGGTGATTTGGAGCAAAACTATGAAAATTGGCAAAAAGGGCATTTTTGGTAATTTCCCGCGTCGCGACGCCAGGTCCTTCAACGTCGCGACGCCTAACATACACCGGAGTCTGCTAACTGCGCCGGGTCAACGGGTCAGAATTTGAGAAGTTTGACTTTGCTAACGTGCGTCATGCCACGTGTCATCATCATACGGTGCCGACACTCACAATTGCCACGTGTGCCACGTGTCATCCTACGTGTTGCCACGTCATCCAGTCAACGAGTCAACTTTTCCATGCGTGTTGCCACGTCATCATAAACGTCATCAGGTCAACCGAGTCAACATGCCACGTCAGCATCAGCCAATCACAGCGTGACATGTGTCGCAATCTTATGGTGCCGACAATTGATCTCAGCCGCCTTGCCACGTCAACGCCACATCATCGCCACGTCAGCATAATCATTGAGCTCTTAGCCGCCTCGCCACGTGTCGCCTTATCCTCTTATCTGAATTGCCACGTGTCAAGCCGCGATTGTGCCACGCATCACTGTTCCAGCGTCGCGACGCCAGATGCCCATCCGCGCCTATAAATTCAGCTTCAAATTTCAGAATTGAGTGTACCATTCTCTCTCTTGTATTCTATCTAAAGAGAGAGTTTCTCTCTCTAGATTCTTTAGTTTTTTAGTTTTTTTTATTTTTAGTTTTTAGTTTTGTAAATAATTTTAATTACGTTTTGTAATAATAGTAATTTAATTTTTACTTTTTACTTTTTACAGTTTTTACTATTCACCATGATGAGGTAACTTCCCCCTGCTAGGGTGAAAGGTAATTCTTTTACTATTGCTATTTAGATTAATCTCCCCTAAATATAATATATTCACTATTTAAAATATTGACTTAATAAGGGATACCACTATATTGGTCGGTTGGTAATTCATTTTAATCTGATTTAAACTTGACTAATCAAGGATACCGCCAGATTGGTCGGTTGGTAATTTAATTCCCTTACCGCCTATATGGCAGGTTTTTTGTTTATGCCTTAATGGCTGGTTGGACTTAATTTGACTTAATCAGGATACCGCCAGATTGGTCGGTCGGTAATATTATCACAAGTTTATATATTATTTTATGGGAGATATCTAAATTAGTAGTAGTAAAAGTGATTCCTTTTACCTTAGCATTTTATTTTATTGTAATTTACTTTTCAGCTTTTACTTTATGTCTTGTACTTTTAAGTTTTTACTAACCCTAGTTATGTGTTAGTTATCTGGGGTTGTGATGACTTTTACTATCACCACGTTTATAAGGGGTTAAATATAGTTTGGGTATTATAAAGATTTATTTATTGAGTCTTAAGCTTAATGCTTCTTGTTGTCTGATCACCATAAGGTTGATGTGGTAAATCTAAAATGAACTAGACATAGGGATTTTAGGTTTCAGCCTTAGACTTAATAGCCCACGATCTTCCTTGAGGATAGATAACCCTTTAATAGATTTCCTTACAGGATAGGAATATACCTGTCGGGCGGGGGTAACCATAATTGGAACTTAATCTTAATGAATCCAGATAATTTGGTTGACATAGACATATGGTTCAATTGGGTTAAACTGGGTATTTGTGTCTGACCATCGACAAAGGCTTACACATAATTTAGTGTTCCAGGTTAATAAATCAATATATTACCCAACTTTTAGATAATCACTTCATCTTTAAAATGATATTAAAAGAAATCACAACCTTAGATCTTTGTGTCTTTTATTATTTTCCTTAGTATTTTCTTTTATCTTTTTATTTATTTATTTAGCAAATCTACAATCAAACAATCAATTCACTTCTCCATTTAATTAGATATTTGTAAACAATTAGATTCAGCAATTAATAACAACAGTAGGAATTAAGTCCTCGTGGGATCAATATTTTTATACTACTTGAACGATACGTGCGCTTGCGTTATACGCGTGTGTTTGCACCTGTCAGTCCCCCAACTGGATCTAGGAATTGGATTGGATCCAATCGATCTTAGAGATCTACCTAGTTAATTATCATACAATTTGCTGGCCAAAGTCAGGATTGTGTGATATTTAACGGGATCCTAGCCCACTAGGAAACACGGTTTCCCGAGTACTCGACAGAGGGTTAGAGGCTCACCGAAAAATAGTGGGAGGCAAGAATTGAATTTGCAATATTCATTTAATTACTTGCCATACTACGCGCTCAAAACAAAATATCAATTCGTCAAATAAATTAAATGTTAGTTAGACTAATATTTAAATGTTGTTTTTTATAAATAGTTGGACTATATTCAAACTATTCATTTAGTTGATTTTATAATTGGATTTAGTAATAATAATTGATTTTATTTTAATCTATTAAATTATAGTTGATTAAATAGTTGGACTATTGTAATCATTATAATAAATAGTACCTAAATCGTTGATTAAATAGTTGGACCATTAGAATCAAGATATAAATTGAAAGATTGACGTTTAATACATAATCCTAGGGAAAATGTATTTAAATGGTTTAATTTTCAAATTGGGAATAAATTTCAGGATGGTCCTGGAAAAATAATAAGTTATTTTATTTGATAAAATATTATATTAGGCATAAGCCCGGAGTTAAGCAAACAGTAGAGCATAATCTTTGGAAGATTATGTGATGATAACTTTAGTGCTTAATCCATTATACTTACCATAGTAGACTCCTTAATTTCGGAATCAGAACTAAGGATTAGATCCTTAAAGTATGATAAAGAAATTGAAGGATCTTCATAGATCTATTTTAGATCTTAGAAGTACTAAATTGCAATAAATAATTCTTGGAGAATTAATGACTATTCTCAATGAGATAAAGTCAAAGTTTGCAATAGGCAAGTAGCGCAAGGCGCACCTTACTTCGATATTCTAGAAGGCCAAGGCTTGGCCAAAGGCTACTGGAATATGAAAAGGGCAAATGTAATATCATTATAATCTTCTGGAAGATAAATGACATATCCCAAAATGTCTGCTTAATGTGGCAAACGGGATCGCGGAAGCGTGACTGTCGTTTGGACAAAGCAGACATGAAGGAACTGAAGAACGAGCAAGGCTCTGACTTCAAATATGTTTGTCATAAATGTATTCACTAGTAGTATTAAAATTGGATTTTAGATACTTAGTGTGATATATATATAATATATATATATATATATATATTGATGTTTAGAATCTGCTATGAGCAGGATACTGACCTCAATTGAGATTTAATCTGCGGATTGGAAACGGGACGAAAGTCACTATTTTAACCGTAGATACCTAAGTTTAGGAACTACCCTCGGGTATATACCTAAATTGGGAAACTGTTATAATGTAACTAGTTTGACTAGATACATTATCTTTATATCAGTGTTTGACCCGCTGCGGGTGAACCTTTATATTATAGAACAATAAAGTTTTATTACATAAAGATGATATTGAGATATACACATTAGATGTGAATAACAACATTTATATTTTGATATAAATAAAATCTCAAATATATTAAATGACAAACAAATAGCTCAAACTGATTTGATCAAGAGAAACATATTGTGGCATTGTTGTTTGGGACATAATTAAACAAGACTCGTATATCCACACTTTCGAAGAGTGGGTACTAGGACTAATTTGATTCCATTCAAATAAAGTCTACGAATCTAGTTTAATTGGGCAATGTGCCTAAAACACATTTACTTGGTAAAAGTGTAAATGCAACAGATTTGTTAGCCCTAGTTCATAGTGAAGCAAGTGGGCCCATGTCTAGCTAGGCTAGAGGTGGATATGAATATTTCGTGAACTTTACGGATGTGGCATCGCGTTATGGTTATGTGTTTCTTTTGAAACACAAATCGGAAACTTTTACAGTTTTCTACACGAAATAGACGAACAGATCAGCTATAGTATTATACCGTCACGGTAAGACCGTAATGGAAAATACTTAGGCAATAAGTTTCTAATATACATGAAAGAGTATATTATTCTTTCAATGAGGACTCCTCCCGGAACACGTCAGTTTGACGGTGTGTCCGAACTGATAAACCGAATTTTGTTAGACATGATAAGGTTAATCATGAGTCGCTCTGAGCTACCATTTCCTTCAACGAATAAGCTTTAAACAGTGCATAACTTATTTAGAATAAGGTTCCATAATAATCTGTTTGACAGACATCATATTAGATATGAACAGGAAAGAAACCAGGTTTCTCATTCCTGAATGTTTGGGTATGCTGGGCATATGTTTGGATGATACCAAATTGGATAAGTGTTGAATTGTAGGTTATCCTAGGGATACCATAAGTATTGTACTTATACAACTCACAAAAGAACAATTAGATTGTTGCTCACCATGCGGTTTTCCTAAGAGGAATACCGATATGCAGTGGTAAGTGGGAGGATAGTAAAACTCGATGAAAATCGGAGTAATACTATTCCTGACATCGATCCTAATGGAACAAAAATAGTTCATCAAGGATGAAACTATTACCAATAATCTTCAAATACACAAGAACCGCGTATGTCGGAGAGAGTCAGAAAACAACCTGGGGTATGGGTTTCTGATCTCACCTCATAAAGATGTTAGTCTTATTGAGGTATACCAACTGACTACGTAAGAGGAAGTGATACAAGGTATCGACTCCTTATTATGACATAGTGTCATGAGTTCGAAATGGATTCCATGTATATCAACAAGTTTGGATACTAGTTGATGTACCGCAAGGCATTGTGCCTATTGGTACTTATAAGTCTTCAAGGAAGACATACATGGATGGCAACATACCAACATGTAAAGCTAGGATTTTAGCAGAAAGGTATCGTTATCAACATTGTGTTGATTACGATTCAACCTTTTACCTGTTGCCACGATAAATCTATTTGGAAAATGCTTGATAATGCTGCATGTTTCATTTATGAAATATGACAGCTGAACGGGAAAATCGCTTTCCTGAAAAGGAAACCTTTTAGAGGATGTTTACAATATCCTATCGGTTTTGTCGTACCAAAACTAGCAAACAAGGTTTGCGGGTTATTCGATCCATGTTTGGATTGAAGCAAACATAGGTTCTTGGAATTGTCGTTTTGATGTAATCATAATGGAGTATGATTTAATTCAAAACGAAAATGATTCTTGTGTATATAAGAGGGTTAGTGGGAGCGCATTGACAGTGGCTGTCTAATAAAATAATGATAATATACGTCATTTCTTGGAAATGATATTCCCATAAAATAACTATCGGCGAAAGCTTGGCTTTCGAAAACTCTCCGTGGAATCGTACATTGAAAAATGTACGCTACCTGGTGTCTCATACGCTTTGAGTATATGAAGTCACAAACAGGCCAATCCAAGTGATAGTCACTGGATTGATGTTAAGAACATCCGTTAGCAGCTGAGCTAGGCTACAACACATGCTAAAGAATTAACGGTCTCATCAACGATCCGATATGTACTTAATATGGATTCATCTGATTCGTTCGGATCATACATCATGGCGATGTGATGATCGAATAAATCGCATCAGATGATAACCTTTTAAATCCGCAGACGAAAGCTGTTTTCTCAGTAGAAATTTTCAGTGACCCGTACATAGTTCAGGTGTAAAGCACCTGAGTGACTGGCTATAGGCCAAGTGGGAGATTGTTGGACAATTATGACCCATAGCGTCACTATTTGTACAGATCATGGTGTTGTTGTACAAATTAACTATGTGACAAAGGAAATTGCTCTCTTATCATTTGTGATTAGATCACCTAGATGTATAAATGATAGGAGGTCCATATGATTAGTTCATGGATTGAGATGATATGAGACAGTATCAGTCCACGAAGGATTAATCATTAAATATCCCTAGTCAGAGTATTATCGAGATTAGACATCGATAATGCGTAAAAGATTAGTATTACACTTGTACGTGTTATGGGAGCATAACAACATAGTTCTCATATATTTGGATATTGGATGCTCATGCAAGTGTAAGGAGGTTGTGTTTTACCGATGGTATGGAAAACAGCTTCGCTCTGGATAGACCCCTTCGGAATTCCATTGGTAGTATAACTATGTGTCTATGGAAGTCCGAATTCAGGGTAGGTGTATTTGGTCTTAACCTGAGACTTGCACCGCTAATACTTGCGACAATCAATATACTTTGGTTTTGGTCGTCCAGGGCTTTAACCGGTTCTGTGTACGCCTCTTCTGGGTATATTGAGAATCGTAGTGTATTAGGTGTAATGTCAAGATGGAAGTATCACTTCAGTTATAGTGGAGATGATGATCACGTAGGATACGGAACTTGTTCTCTTATATGCTGCAGCTATCGAGATATTATGACTAGGTCATGTATATCCGATTATAGAGACTAGTTACCAGAGATCCGATATGTGCTTCGTACGGGGCAGACACATTTCCAGCCCTAGGCCTTGCACGTGACCATCCGATACTGGATCGATATACACAATACTACGTATACTACACCTGATATAGATCGCTTATTCCTGTAAGCATGTTTCTGGAGAATTGGGTAGGCATGGCGCTTTGCTAGAAGCCAACCTTGTTTTGTAAATCGGTAAAACGTAGTACTTGGTACGTACGTATTCGAATAGTCCAATAACTGTATTTACTGCCAACATATCCGGGGATCTCATGGGTCACTTCCCGAAGATTCACTGATGATGTATGACTCGCACTTTATTAATCTGGGATTAATTAGATGAGAGAGAAACTTAATCTGGGATTAATTACGGAGATATTTTATATGGGATAAAATATTATTTAAAGAGAGAGAACGATTAATTTTTAATTAATCGATAAATTAATATATTGGATATATTAAACAAAATTGGATTTCGACGCGGAATTAAAATAAGATTTTAATTCGGGCGAACGAATTAATTTAGAATTAATTCGTTAGCGACGAGAATAGTAATTATGATAGGCATGATTATTTAATTAAATTAGATTTAATTACGAAGCAACGGAAAATTCGTTAATTTGGAATTAGCGAATTCGAGCCCGGGAGTGTTTGCGGAACCATTCGCATTTAGAATCGAAGGGGGACCCATAAGTCACATATAGCGTCAAATCATTCGTCAATCAAGTGATAGATGTCATTCACTTTGAGTGATTGACACCAGTCACTATTCATGATTGATGTAAGTGGTTGAAAAGCTGTTGAAAGCTTGAAAGACATTTATCAATATTTTATTTGATATTTGAATTTTTGGTTTTGTGTATTAGATATACAAACACAAAATTCTTCTCTCTCTCTCCCTAATGCATTCGGCCCTGAGGCTTTTTCTCTTTTCTCTCCCTTTTGGCTTTTGAAGCCATTTTTTTCTTCTTGTTTCAAGCTTGGCCGAGAACTAGAAGGAAGATTAGGATGATTTGTGGCAAATCATCAAGGTGCTAGCACACAAAGAGGCATACAAGGTGATAGGGAAACCTACTTGTGAGCTTGGAATCACCATTGTTGAAGCTTGGAGCTTGAAGATGAAGATGGAGTCCAAATACATCCTTGGCCGAGAGCTTCATCAACAAGGAGCAAAAGTTTTGTTCTTCGATGCATCCAATCGGATCGTTGTAAGTATGATTCCGCCATACTTTTACGTGTATTCATATGTTATTTCATTGCTTGAAAATGATCTTTGGGACTTAATAGAAACCCAACACCTATCTCAATACACGCAGGACACCCTGAGGATCTATCTACTCCCAACAAACAGGCGGAGGTCTGATCTTAATAGGTCGGTGACGTGACTGCCATTTAAGTGTAGAAGATGTCTCATGTGCCCACAGTGGCATTTCAAGTCTAAGAATCACAAGTGCTACTCAACCCGATAAGATTCTTATTGACGTTGGTGTACCATCCATTAAGAATCTTAGGTGAGTCATTCAGTGTTTATTCGCTATAAACACCTACACGTCTATACTATTCTCCAAGACTTATGGTTCATTGAGAAACCATTGGAATCATATATTCCATTATACGACATGTACCGGTCTCAACAGGTTTACTTTACTGACCAATTTGTGTAAACCTTGACCAGGAACTGTCTGAGAATGACAATGTCATGATACTACTCAATGTCAGTTGCGACGCTTTTGCAACAGCACCATGACTAGTCATTCTAAGGTCATTACGTCTTTACCATATTAAAAGATACATTATATTATAAAAACTGCATATATTATTCATAATAATAATATTTTACAGTAGTATTCATAAAGAAATACAACTGGGAATTGGCGCTCTAAGCACCAACCCCAATAAAAAACTCTCACTTGCTCTAGTGCCAATAACGATTGTATCTAACACCCATCGACTCCAAGTGTTTATCAAACAACTTCGGAGGTATGGCCTTCGTCAGCGGGTCTGCTACATTATCTTCACTCGGTACCTTGCACACGATAATATCCCCTCGCGACACAATCTCTCGAATGATGTGGTACTTGCGTTCCACATGTTTCGACTTCTGATGCGCCCTCGATTCCTTTGTTTTGCAATGGCTCCAGTATTATCACAGTATAACGGAATCGCATTCTCGATACTTGGGACAACTCCCAATTTTGTGATAAAGTTCTTTATCCACACAGCCTCTTTTGCACCTTCAGAAGCTGTAATATATTTCGCCTCAGTGGGAGAATCTGCTGTCGATCCCTGTTTGGAACTCTTCCAACAAACTGCACCTCCGTTAAGGGTAAATACGAATCCAGATGTAGACTTTCTATCATCGGGATCCGATTGGAAATCAGAATCCATATACTCGTTAACCTGCAGTTCGTTTCCTCCATAAATTATTAACTTATCCTTAATACCTTTAAGATACTTGAGGATACGTTTAATGACCATCCAACGGTCATTACCTGGATTGGACTGATATCTGCTAGTTATGCTAATAGCGAAACTGATATCAGGCCTTGTACAGAACATGGCATATATTATGCTACCCAAACACGAAACATAAGGTTGGTTAGACATTCTAACCTTCTCATCTTCTGTTTGTGGACTCATCTTCTTTGAAATATGAATCTCATGTCTGAACGGTATGTTTGTTGTCTTACAGTTACCAAAATTATACCGTTCCAAGATCTTATCTATGTATGTTGATTGGGATAACCCAATCACCTTCCTTTGTCTATCTCTATAGAGTTTTATCACTAAAACATAGGAAGCTTCTCCCAGGTCATTCATGGAGAAATTCTTACAGAGGTACGCTTTGATTCTTTGTAACATACCTAAATCATTCCCAATGATTATGATGTTGTCAACATATAGGACTAAAAATACGACCATGCTCCCACTGGCCTTCTGATACACACAGGATTCTTGAAAAAATCAGACGATCTAATAATCTCGTCGAATCGAAGATTCCAACTTCGTGAAGCTTATTTAAGTCCATAAATGGACTTTTTAAGCTTACACACCATACCTGAGTTTTCGCTGGACGTAAAACCTTCCGGCTGTTCCATATAGATTTCTTCATCAAGAAATTCATTTAGAAAGGTCGTTTTGACATCCATTTGCCAAATCCCGTTGTCATGATACGCAGCTATAGAAAGTAAAATCCGAATAGACTTGAGCATCACCACTGGTTCAAAAGTTTCATCGTAATCGATGTCAGGTCGCTGCGTGTAACCTTTTGCTACCAGTCAGGCCTTGTAAGTTTCAACCTTACCGTCAGGCCCGCGCTTCCTCTTGTAAACCCATTTACAACCGATAGGAATAATTCCTTCGGGAAGCGGAACCAAGTCCCAAAATTGATTCTCATACATTGAGTCTATCTCGGATTTCATGGCACTTTACCATTTCACGGAGTCGATTTCCAACATCGATTCTCTATAGGTGAAAGGATCAGTCTCTTCTACTAAGAAAACATCTAAACTCTTTTCTTGTATCAAATACAAGCGTTCAGGAGGTCTAGATACCCTTTCTGACCTACGGAGTGTGTGTGTTGAAGGTCTTTCATATACTTGAACTTCAGGTTCCTCCTTTGGTTCGTTGTTCTCAGGTTGGACTTCATTAAGTTCAACCTGTCTATGATTACTACTTTCTGACAAAAATTCTACTTCTTGAAATTTTACGAAGCGAGCTATGAACACATTTCGATGTTCAGTATCATAGAACAGATATCCCCTCGTATTCGAAGGATATCCGACAAACCTAAACTTGTGCCCTCGAGGCGAAAGCTTATCTTGCTGAGTCACATTGACATAGGCAGGACAATCCCAAACCTTAATGTAACTAAGATTTGGTCTCCTACTAAACCATATCTCATACGGTGTCGTAGGAACAACTTTTGAAGGAATCTTATTCAAAAGATGTGCAGCTGTTAAAAGAGAGTAGCCCCATAAGAAATATGGCAAATCTGTGAAACTCAACATTGATCGGACTATATCCAATAAAGTCTGATTTCTCCTCTCAGACACTCCATTGTGCTGTGGAGTACCTAGAGGAGTATATTGAGCGAGAATCCCATTCTCCTTCATATAATCCATGGACTCACCACTCATATATTCGCCGCATCGATCGGATCGAAGACATTTAATATATTGACCAGTTTGTTTTTCTACCTCATTTCGGAACTCTTTGAACTTTTCAAAGGTTTCCGATTTATGTCGCATCAAATACACATAACCGTACCGTGACAGATCATCGGTAAAGGTAACGAAGTATGAATAACCACTGTGAGTAGTCTGACTTAGTGGACCACATACATCAGAATGTACGAGTTCAAGTAAGTTAGTGGCGCGGTGTCCAACACCAGAAAATGGGGCTTTGGTCATCTTATCCTGAATACACGATTCACAAGTTGGATAGGATTCAATAGTGAGATCTGGTATCAAACCATTCCTAACTAATTGGGTAAGGCGTTTAACGCCTATATGACCTAGTCGTATGTGCCAAAGTTCAGTATTATTAATTACAAGTAAACTACGTTTATTAACTCGAGTATTTAAAATATCTTTTGAAGTTTGCAATGTATAATGACCGAGTTGGTTTGGACAACAAAGGATCTGAATATTACTTTTATCATATAAATACAAAGAACATTTCTTAATATTAATACGAAAGCCTTCTGTATCTAATACAAAAAGTGATATAATATTAGCTACACATCCTGGTACAAAATGATAATCATTTAACAAAAGTGTCACATTCGGCAATGAGATCTCGCATACTCCAACTGCAACTGCCTCCAGAGAGTCTCCACTCCCGAATCGCAACTGCATCTCTCCAGGCTTCAGTCTTCTACTTTCCTTCAGCACCGACAAAGAATTGCAAATGTGAATGGGACAAGCAGAATCTAAAATCTAGCTGGATGTAAAGGCTTCACAAGCCAAAGATAAATCAATAACTGGAACAATAAATGTACCTGATGTAGATGCTCTCTCCCTCCTTAGTTGGCCAATATAGTCAGGACAGTTTCTTTTCCAGTGCCCAACCTTGCTGCAGTGATGGCACTTGTCTTCAGAAGCCCTCTTGGACTTTGCTATCTTTGCCTGTGGTTGAGGACCGAAACCCTTCTTCTTCTTCCCTTTCTTCTTCTTTCCATTTCTTCTTCTTTCCTTTGACCAAGTCCGGGAAGAAGCAGATAGAGAAGTAGGTCTCAGAGGGCGAGTCGGTACTCCCTTCTTGAGGTCCTCTTCCACCATGAGCAACATCCTATGTAGCTCTTGGTAGGTGCAGACAATCCCATTCATGTTGAAATACATCACAAATTGGCGATAAGAAGCTGAGAGCGAACCAAAAATGACACTCCTACCGAGAATGTCATTCAGAATGAGATAATGTTGCCTCAATTGATCGATCAAATTAATCATCTGAAGAACATGTGGGCTAACATCTTGCCCCTCATCCAACCGCGCATGGAATAATTCCATTGCGACCTTATGAACAATAACTTGTTTTTGGTTCTCAAACGATTGTCTCAATCAAGTCATCATAATATACGCATCTGACATGCCATAGTATTGTTTCTTGAGTCCCGGTGAAAGCGAACTTAAGATGTATGACTTAACTTTTAAGTCATCATCCTTCCAAGCTTGGAAGACTTCGCGTTCTTCCGGAGTAGCGTCCTCTGCCACAGCATGGGGCAGCGGACCCTCAAAAACATATCCCAACTTTTCGGAATCGAGGACAATCCTCAAATCCATATCCCAATCGGCGAAGTTATCCGCGCCTTCAACTTTGTTTGCATCAAGCATACGCGCAAACTGATTAGTGGATGGTGCCGCCATCGCAAATCTATCATATAGATCACGAAAAACGATTAGCAGAAATTTATGCAGTTTCATATAATATCATAATCATAAAATAGATCATGGATTTTTAATCTGAAAATGTCCATCCCACTAAATCATGCAATATTGTTATCCCCAAACAGAATACAAAGGTTTAATAATTAAATTAAATACAAATAGTGAAAAGTGGATCCCGTGAATATACTTCAGCTCACAGCAGAGGCACGGTCTCGCCTACGTATATTCATCAGGTAGACAACTCATTTGTCAATCACTCACTAGTGACTCCTGGGTTTCCGGCCCTGGTCGTTTCTCGTTGTCGCTGCTAAGGCAGGCCCATAAGGAGACGTACCAAGGTTAAACTTGTCAATGATAAACTCAAGTTACTTGCGTAACCATGACAGCTAGGGCACGTTCAGGATTCCGCTTTCGCTTGAATTTATCTAGTATCTGATATACATCCGGTATAAATAAATCTCTATCGGCTACACCCTCACAGCACAGGCACAGTCTCGGATGTAGTCACAGAGAAATATTTATAAACCGTATTGACAAGACGGATCACATAACATGCATCAAATACATAATTACATTTAAACCTTATTAATTATGGATTTTCCGCTAAGTGTCATACACCCTAAATCTAATCAAATTATAATAAAACATGCATGTATAAAGTTAAGAAAACATGATTAAACATTGAATTAAAGGGCTAATCATATTAGGGGGCCTAGAATCAGACTCGCTCTGATACCATTTTGTAGGGATTTTATTGCGGAAATCCGGTAACACAGCGGAACAGTGGAAAATCAAATTTTCCGGTTTCAAAACTTTTTCTCAGATTAACAAAATAAACTTATTTATTTTATTATCCAATAATCAAATTATGAAATAAAACACTATAAATCAAATTTATGTGAATTTACCGAATTGCCCTTAAGCATTGTATTTTATCCATTTTAGTCCGAAATTGTTCAAAATAATTTTGAATAATTCTAAATCATTTCTAATATGAATTTAACATGTCTCAAATGTCAAAATACAATTGGCAACAAAAATCCCAAATTTTTGACACCAAGGCATTGAGCCTCAATGAAGCACCAAATGTGCATTTTACAATTTCAATGTTCAAAACACATCCAAATGAAATCCAATCAACATAAGATTTAATATGTATCATATACACATCAAAATACACAACATAAGTGAAAAGCCCCAAATTTGGAAGTTGTATTAAACCCTAATTTTTCAATTTCTTTAAATTGGACAAATTAGACCAAATTAACAAAATCCAATACTTCAATCATGTTTCTTCCATTACAATCAAGCCTCACCACAATGAAAAAACTATAGAAAAATTATAGGTCATTTAAGAGTGGTTCAATAACTCTAGAATGGAAACAAGGTTCTAAAACCATGAAAAGAATGCTAACTAGCTTATTAGCAACATCCTATCAACTTTATACATGCTCAACCTTTTTTATCAAACTTTCATCCACCAAAAATACAAAGAATAAAGAATATAAAAACACAAGAACATCACAAAGTGAAGCCCACAATAAGAGGAATATTTTTCTCTCTAATGGAAGGTTGGAAATACTTACTAAATTCCAAGCTTTTCTTAGTTTTTATCTTTCTTTCTCTCAAGCTTCTTTTTCTTTCTTCAATGGAGTTTTTGATAAAGTGTATTAGGTTTTTAAACCCTAAATGAAACAAAACAATATATACTTCTCTTAGTTTTGTCAACATCAGGTTATCTAGATCCTTAGCATTTAGCATCTCTTACTTTGATTTGACAAAACAAGAGAAGTATATTAAATGCTGAAAGTCAGGCCGATGTCCTCACTCGGTCAATCAAGGAAACGGTCGTGAGGGTCACTCACACATCTTGCCTTGGCCGAATTTCAAGCATAGGAAAATATCATGATATTTTCAATTTTGTTTCATTTAAAGCCTTTTATCAACTTGCATTTTTAATCATCAAACCATTTAATGAATTAAAGCAAGTCAACAAAAGAAACTCAAGTCATTAAAATAAATATCTTAACTTTAAAATATTTATATTTTAATTAATTTAATCATTTAACAATTAAATAATTAAATAATTATTTAAATACAAATATATTAAATACATGTATTATATTTACATTAAATATCAAATACATATACATATTTATGATATTAGTTAAATATCTCAATTTGACAATTAATTAATGTGTATTTGAATTAATCCAACATTAAATACAAATATATAAAAATTAAGGAAATAAATATCGGGTCCCTACACATGTATTTTGCGTTTAACCTTTAAACGAATTTATAAACAATCAGTATTATTTATAAATGTTGCCCTAATGCTCTACGAGTATGTTTCATTAGTGAGACTCTCTAGATTCAGGCATATCCGTCACGAAATTGAATTTCGTGTCCATAATTTATCCACACGTAAATTATGACGATCACGGATAAACACGCTGAATCATACATGTCGAGGTCATGTCAAATGTATAATTCCTCCGTCACAGGTATCCGGATAAATCCCAAAGATATAGATGTAAATGTCAAATCTCTGTAGGGCTTATCCAGTCGACTATTCTATTAGCAATCTCAAAAAGATCATTTAGAACTAACTTCTAAATTGTACCACGGGGCCCATGGTTTTTATCTAATTGTTAATCATATCGATTACCTATGCTCTGATACACAGAACTGACATATCCTATCTCAATACACAAAGGACACCTTGAGGATCTATCTACACCCAACAAACAGGCGGAGGTCTGATCTTAACAGATCGGTGACGTGACTGCCATCTAAGTGTAGAAGATGTCTCATGTGCCCACAATGGCATTTCAAGTCTAAGAATCACAAGTGCTACTCAACCCGATAAGATTCTTATTGACGTTGGTGTACCATCCATTAAGAATCTTAGGTGAGTCGTTCAGTGTTTATCCGCTATAAACACCTACATGTCTATACTATTCTCCAAGACTTATGGTTCATTGAGAAACCATTGGAATCATATATTCCAGTATACGACATGTACCGGTCTCAATGAGTTTACTTTACGGACCAATTAGTGTAAACCTTAACCATGAACTGTCTGAGAATGAAAACATCATGATACTACTCAATGTCAGTTGCGACGCTTTTGCAACAGCACCATGACTAGTCATTCTAAGGTCATTACGTCTTTACCATATTAAAAGATACATTATATTATAGAAACTGCATATATTATTCATAATAATAACATTTTACTGTAGTATTCATAAAAAAATACAACCGGAAATTGGCGCTCTGAGCACCAACCCCAACAACTCAAACATGGGTGGTCAGCTAAAAAATCTGCCAAGGCTTGATTTTTACAGCTTTTTGAGGTTCATGTCGTATATCAAATTCTGACAATGATAATGACCAGAAACCAACTCTTTGATGCAAGATAGGACAAGAGAACATGTACTTTATTATATTAACTTTAGTGATAAAGTACATTGTATTCGGCCTAAGATAGGCTCGTAATTTAGTATATGTAAAAAAAAAAGCCAAACATAATTTCTCTATTGGAGAATAATTACATTCATAGTTCAACAATTGTCTGCTGATGTAATAGATGGCTCTTTCAACGTCCATGTCATTGTCTTGCGCGATCATCCCAGCTATGGACTGCTCTTCGGCTGATATGTATAGCTTCATTGGCCGTCTTGGCACAGAGGGTACCATCACTGGCGGCTGCGAAAAATATTTCTTGAGGCTTTCGAAAGCCTTTTGATGTTCGTCGGTCCAGACGAATTCGTCCTTGTTCTTCAGCCTCAACAGAGACGAGAACACTTTAGTTTTTCCTGCACAGTTGGAGATAAACCGTCTTGAGAAGTTGATTTGTTCTAAAAATCTCTGCAACTATTTCTTATTTCGGGGTGGTTTGGCTTCAGTGATTGCCCGAGATTTTTTAGAATCAATCTCAATCCCTCGTTGGTGCACTAGAAAGCCCAGGAAATTTCCTGCACACACCCCGAAAGCACATTTGGCAGAGTTCAACTTCAGTTTAAATTTTCTCATTCGCTCGAAAGCCATTGCTAAATGGCTGAAATGTTCGTCCATGGCCACATATTTAGCCACTATATCGTCTATATAGACCTCTACAAATTTGCCGATCATGTCATGGAAAATTAGATTCATGGCTCGCTGGTAAGTGGCCCCAGCGTTTTTTAGACCGAACGATATCACCACCCACTCATAACATCCTAAAGAACCTGGACACCTAAAAGTCGTTTTATGTATATCGCTTTCGACGATGTAGATCTGGTTATAACCTACATACTCATCCATAAAAGAGTACATCTGATACCCTGCTGTGGAGTCTACTAGGGAATCCACCGTTGGCATGAGGTATTGATCTTTTGATGTTGCCAAGTTTAAATTCCTAAAGTCTATGCATATTCTTAGCTTTCTATTCTTTTCATGATAGGGACGATGTTTGACAACCATTCTACGTATCTGGTCGTCCTAATGAATTTCACCTCCAAAAGGCGTTCAAACTCTTTCTTAATGCCAGGCATAACATTGGGTGCACACCTTCGGGGGGTTGTTTATGTGGTCTATGGCTCGACATGATTGGCAACCTATGCTCTACTAAGGTTCTATCTAAACCAGACATTTCATTGTAATCCCAAGCAAAACAATCTTTATATTTTTGTAACAAATGGATCAGTTTTTCACGTACCTGGGCCTCTAGTTCCTTGCTGATGTAGGTGATGCGTCTATCGTCCTCGCTTCCCAGATTTACCTCGTCCAATACATCTTGTGCTCTTGAGATGCTCGCCTTATGCCGTCCGTTCAGAGCGTATACTTCTTCTTTCAGTTCGCTCTTGTGACTTCCTTCCAGCAAATAATCTACCCCGCATGCCTCTCTTATCATGTCTTCTGTCTGGTGCGCTAATAATTTATCCCTTAAGGCCGAAATCGCGGCCTGAGCTTCGGCCTCATTTTCTCGTTCTGTTACATAGGCCATTAGATTGGCCTTGGTAGCCGCGAGTGCGGCTTGTTCTTTACTCTGCTTGTTCTTCTTCATTTGAACTGTTGTGCGTCGACTCCCCAAAGGCCACTGTGGTTGGCCTTGTTTGCGCGAACAAATCATTTAGCAGACCTGCAGGGTATGGCTCGTCATTTTGAGCCACAATGGCCGAATTTTCCCCTTCATTCAGAACTCTGGTCGGCCCATAATTTCCTTCGTACATGAAGTATTCGGCCGAATTTGTCTCTGCAGCGAAAGGCTTGTTGTCGGCGTGTACAATTTCAACCTCATCTCTCTGGTTCCAGAAAACTAGGCATTGATGAAGAGATGAAGGAATGCATCGGCTACCATGTATCCAATCTCGTCCCAAGAGCATGTTATATGTGGTTGGCCCATCTATAACGAAGAACACCACTGTCTTCGTAGTACTCTCTACTTGCAAGTCTAATGGGACGACCCATTTGGCCGTTGTCGCCCCTCCATTGAAACTTGTTAGCACCACTTCCGTAGGGATGAGGTCGTCCTCTGACTTTGCTAAACATCCTAGCATCCTAAATGGTATTGCATTGATGGCTGCTCCATTGTCAATCAATACTTTGGTGATGGGTATCCCGTTGGCCTTTGCTTTTACATACAACGACCGCAGGTGCTTTGTCATCTGCGGTGGTGGTTTAAGGAATATCACCTTCCCTGATAGGCCTATCTCCATTGTTTGTTCACTCTCGTCGTTGGCCCGAGGTATTTCTCCTCCCCGTGTCCCACCCAGAAGGTGGTAACGTGACCGATGCATCGTGAGAGACATTATTGACGGTCAATCTTCGTTTTTCTGCCTTGGTAACGGTCCATTTTATTTTGGGTGTCCCATATAGGACGAGGTATGGAGATCGTCTCAAGTCATCTCCTAACGTTCCGACTGCAGGGTTACCGGCCTCATACAATTCTTTGAGAAGCCGTTTCTGTGATATTCCCCTTCTTCGTGCTTCGGTCTTGATGTTTATTTCTTCCTCTATGTCAGTCATTTCCTCGTCCAATGCCTCTCTATCTATTATCGAGAGTGCTGCAAATTCGGTTTCATCACCATCATAAACATCTTAGTTATTTCCAAACCCTCCATTGTTGTCCCCTTGAATTTCTCGGACAACAAGTAATGATTAGCCACAACCGGTGGCATACTACCGAACTGAATGACGATATGGGGCTCTTTATTGTCTGTCTCGTCCCGTTTTTGTCTATCAAACTTGGTACGCTCCTCGCAGTTCGTTGTTGTCCCTTCTCGGCCGTCACTCTCTCTATTACTTACATCTGGTTTCTTTCCTGCATGAGTATTACGGTCTGTGGTGACCTTCATTTCACTTTGTTGGCACATCATACAGCCATAATTTCGCTGGTGTCGCCTCAATTGCGTCCTTGTCATTTCGTCCACATGAGGGTTGTTCCTTCATGGACGTTGTCCCGAATACAGCCTACGATACGAATGCCATATGTTGGGCCGATGAATTTTCGGCCTAAATGCTCTCACATTTTGGACGAAGTTCGAATTCTCGCAGTAGAACCTTGTTACGAAGGTCCGTGGCTGCCATGCTACTGGCTCTTTCTTTATAGGCCTTTCGCAGGTATCCTCCAACTCTCTCATCCATTCTATATTGTTCTTGCACCGTACTCAAAGGTTTTGCTGATCCTTTCATTCTTGGACAATGACAATCCTGTCCTTCATTTAGGACCAACTTGAACTTTGGCAAAGTCATTTTGTTAATGTCCGAGTTGATCATGTTTAATTCCACTGGCTTTGGAAAATGGTTGTCGTCCACTACCATCTTTTTTTCGAACGTTATTCGTCCAGATTCTATGGCATCCTGCAAAACATTCCGAAAAACAAGAAAATTATTAGTTGAATGGGACCACGCATTATGCCACTTACAATATTTTTTTACCACCGATTTGCTCGGCGTTTGGCAACGTGTGGCGATCGCTCAAACTAATCTTCTTGTCTTTATATAACTGATCGAATATGGCATCGACTTTTGTGATATCAAAAGTGAAGTTTCTAATATTTTTATCGTTCTTTTTTTTGGCTTGGGGTTCGGGCCACGCCTTACAAACGTACGGCTTCCCTTTAACCAATTCGGCCAAATCGATGTCCATTTCGCTTACTTCATAATCGATGTTCCTGTAATACATTCATTTGCTGGAATTTTTCATTTGTTCCTCATCTCTTAATAACCGTTCATAACGCACCACACTAGTGGTGAGTTGGGGGAGGTCCCAAAATTCACGATCTTGAAATGTATTTTTCAGATCGAAATTGAGGTAGCTTTGGGCGATTCTTACAAATTCTTTTTCTAGCAAAGGCACGTAACATCGGCATCGAGCTACCTTAAACCTTTGTAAGAACGTCTCTGCGCATTCTCCTGGAAACTGTCTCAAGTTTGCCAAATCGGCTAAGGCCACTTCAGATTTGACCTTGTAGAATTACACATGGAACAACTGTTTCATTTGTTGCCAATTTTCAACTGAGTTGGCCGGCAGGCTGATATACCATAAGAAAGCTACTCCTGACAGTGAGCCATGGAATAACCTCAACTTATGGAAATCAGTTGTTTCTCCACATTGAAGGGTAAGTCGCCATATGTGTTCCATAGTGGAAACTTCCCCGGATCATGTAAATAGAGAAAAATCCGGTACTTTGTAATTCTAGGCCACGGATACGCCAATCGATCCAATCTGGATATGGCTTCCGATACCTTGGCCAAATTGGCCGTACTCCCAGACCGAATTGATTTTGAAGAATTTCGGTCATCTGTTCTCTCAACATGTCATTGTCATTAAATGACATTGCTATGGGTGGTGGTTGTGGTCCTCTCACAAGTGGGACATAGTCGTGATTATGTCCCTGAGAAACCTGGGGACCTTGGGGCAACACCACTTCATGTTGTACCATATTTGGCCCTTAGTGTAGGTTCGACCCTAGATATGGGCCATTGTCCCCATGACTTATTCCTCCCCTGGAAGTCGTAGGGACAGTGATCCCTTATGGGGGAATATTGCTCGGACCAACCTCCTGACTGCTTGGTGCAGGAGGAGGTGTAGTCCACGGTAGGGCTGTCCCCTCGTTTACTCATTTGGCCATTGACTCGTTTAATGAGCTTAAGTGTTTGGCCATATTTTCATAATGTGAATTACTAGTAGAAATAAACTTATCTATGATGTGAGCATTTTGAAGCTTAATCTGCTCGACAACATCCTGCGTGAATTCACCGAACAATGCGCGAATCGCGTTAGGGCTGAGCTCTCGCACAGGTTCATATCGACTAGTGTCTGCCAGACCCTCGAAATGGCTCACTACGGCTGGAACGTGGGGCTGGTTGGTTTGCTCCAATCCACATTTCTCCGTACTTAAGCCAGTTTGAGTGTTTCTTTTCGGAGGCATCTCCACTTCTTATACCAATTCTCCCACTGTGGTCGCCAAAAAAAACTATTTGCGCAATTTTTCTGAGTGAAGAAAGAAGAGCGTGTAAGGTCCAAACCTCATGAGAGAAAGTCCCAGCAAATGGTGTTTGATTAAGTGAAAATAAGCCTCCAAGGGGCGCAAGCACACAAATTACAGTCCTAAAGTTATAAAACTAAGTGATAAAAAATAAAATGCTCGTTTGAGTCTTCATTTGATCGGGCTTTTTTTCTTCGCATGAGTGAGTCTTTTATAATTGAATTTGTAAACTGTTTGGACGGTTTCAGTCCTTAACTTCCCTGTAACTGCCTGGTCGTGCCTCCAAGTCCATAACTTCCTTGCGACTGTCTGGTCATGTCTCCAACCGTTGAATTGTGCGCCATAACTGTTTGCTCGTGGAGGGAAACTGCCTAACTGCTGTAATCGTGGGATCATGTGTTCGGTCGGTCTGAGTCCTTTGTTGTTCGAATCGCTGTTTCGGTCGTCCTGAGTCCCTTATCGTTCTAATCGTTGTTTCGGTCGTCCTGAGTCCCTTATCGTTCTAATCGTTGTTTCGGTCGTCCTGAGTCATCTATCGTCCTAATCGATGTGGCATCTGGTGATTGCTCTGATCCCTCTTCCCTTCGTCGCCCTGCTTGCCTTTGTCTTTTCCCCCTTTATTTCTTTACTTTAGGGCGATTTTACTTTAGGGTGACTTTCTCATGTCAACAAAAACATATAGCCTAATTATTAAACTTGAAACTAATTTATAATATTTTAATTTTATTAACATTTTATGGGCCAACCGGTTGCCACAATCTGTTATCCCTTAATTTTTTTTTTTTTTTTTTTTAATCATGGGCTGCTTATTTGGCTGCCACCTCATGTTTTTAAATGGCAGGTGTCCCTCGGTATGTCCCTAATAGTAGCCATTGAACTCGCAACGATCATCAAAATCTAACGGCTCAAAAATCAATCTTGGCAAAACCATCATATCATCTCCCATTTTAAAACCGCGAATCTGAATTCTGAATCATTTCTATTAACCGTACGGTACAAAACCCGCGCAAAGGGACCAGCTTTTCTTCTTGTTCTTCATCGGACGGTTACCGTGACCTCAAAATTTTAAAATCAAAATCAAAATATCAATTTTCTCTGTCGAGGTGAGTATTGAGGATAGATTCAGTGCGTTTTGCTTTTGTTAAAAGTAAATGGATTGTGCTGATCCACTGCAGAATATGATTAGTATTAGATTCAAAGAATTTGCTTTTGCTTGCTTGATTGATTGAGAAAATTTTTTTAAGGGTGTGAAATTCCTGTTTTGGCCCTAAATAAGTAAAGAAACTAGATCCAATATCAAGGAAAAAAATTGAAAATTTATGATTTTATTTGATTTTGCTTATTAGCTAGTGTTAGATAAAATGATTTTCTTTATGGATTTGTAATATGAGGGGAAAAAAAAGAAGTTTATAAATAGAGGAGTTTTTGCGCATAGCTTTTGATAAATTAAACACATTCGATAATTTAATTAGTATCATATTCAAAGAATATGAATTTGGATTCGGCGCTGAGGTTGAAATTTATATCGAACTTCTTATAAATTATGATCGGTAGTTATTGGAAAATAATTATATGTTACTAATTCTTAACTGTGCATTGCTATTAAAGCATGTGTGGCAGAAGATTATGAAAAACTTAGCATAACTCAGTTTAGCTTGGCTTAGGATTTGGTTGTCAAGTCCTAGGTTTGAATCCAGGAGTGCACTTGTTGCAAGAGTTTAAGAGTATGAGAGAGTCGGGGTTTTACCCGCTTCGTTTAAGCTTGAGTCGGGTGGTTTGGCGACGGGAATTCCAACTTTTAAAAAAAAACTCAGTTTAGCACTGGATCCAAATTCCAAAGAATATGCTTTTTGTTTGATTCATGAGAATTGAGAACCAATGTAGAAAAACTTGATCAAATGCAGAAAATAAAAACATGTTTCAGAGTTTTGGTGTTGATAATTTTTAGTTGTTAGGACTGAGGTATCCTTTGAGCGGAATAAATATCTATTCTTTATAAATTTGTAATGTGATAAAAAAAAGTAATCATTAATTAGATAAGAAATGTTTTTGATATATATTGATATTGTCATTGTTAATTGGAAGGCCAGGGTTGGAAAATGCTTTATTATTTAATAAATCTTTGGGGAATAGTTTTGTTTGATTAAAATTACTACAGTTTGATTTCTTTTTTCTCAGATAGAACTTCAGCTGTAAGTTCTGTGGAGAATTGGTAGGTCTCTTGTTATGGGTGCGATAGAAAATGCTGTGGGGAACAAAGTAAGCCGTCTACCTGTGGAAGCAAAGGAGCTTCTAAAATCGTTGGCATCTGAGTGGGAAGATGTAGTCGATATGAATATGCTTCAGGTCATTCCTGTTAAGGGTGCAATGACCAATGAGGTTTTCCAAATAAAGTGGCCGACCAAAACAGAAACTTTCTCACATAAAGTTTTACTTAGGCTTTATGGTGAGGGAGTTGAGGTTTTCTTTGACAGGAATGATGAGATTCGGACATTTGAGTTTATGTCTAATCATGGGCAGGGACCTCGTTTGTTGGGGCGGTTTCCTAATGGCCGAGTTGAAGAGTTCATCCATGCACGGGTATTTTAATGTTAATTCTTCTTATTATCTTCTTACTTATCATATCGAGATTTGGTTTAAAACAAACTTTACTTTGGCTTTTATTGTTGCAGTCATCTCGGGTAAATATTGTTTCTTGAAACTGCATTATTAGGTTAATCAGGTTATTAAGTAAGTCGAGCAAGATTTAAAATAGCTCTTCATAGAGAAATTATTCTTCTCTTTGCTAAATGAGCTAATCTTAAAATTATCTACCCAATAAAAGATACAAAAAGTAAAAGGGGGTAAGGTTTAACGTCTCTTTTATCAATGGGAATTGACGATGTTGCTTCATCTTTAATTGAGGGTGCAAAATGTGTTGTATGTCTATAACTTTATTGGTCAAAAAAATCCTATCTAATGGGTGAGGCAAATCAAAGTCAACTTAACTATCTACCGAAAAAAAAAGATTAAGAAAGAAAATATATAAGGTAAGAATTTAAGTGCCTCTTTTATCCAAAGGAATGGACACTGTTGCTTCGTCTTTAATTCAGGGAGCATATACGTTGTATGTCTATGGGTCCCAAAATCCAAAAATAATAGGTCTAATGAGTGAATGAGGCAAATCAAATTCAACCTTTTGAGTATCTAGTAAAGTTTGAAACTCATTTTTTCTTTTCAAATAAAATATCTTCTTTCCACCTCTTTTTTAAAAAAAAAAAAAAAATCTTAACTTTCAAGTGCTCATTTGTTGGTTAAAGTGGAAGTGTACATGAGTACATTAGCTTATCGTTTTCTTTTCTCTATGTGAATTTCAGACTTTGTCAGCTTCTGATATTCGAGATCCAGAAATATCTGCTCTTATAGCAGTCAAATTGAAGGAGTTCCATGATCTTGATATGCATGGACAAAAGATTGTCAACCTGTGGGATAGGTCGCGGTATGTTTCTTGTCTCTTCCCCACTCTCTCCCTCTCTCAGAAAAATGCCTAAATAATATCTTTTCCCCCTCAATTCTCAGAAATTGGCTTAAAGCAGCCAAGAGTTTGTCTCCGCCAGAAGAAGCTAAAGCATTTCGTTTGGATGCAATTGAGGAGGAAATTTCTACATTAGAAAAGGCACTCTGTCGAAACAATCAACATATAGGTTTTTGCCACAATGATTTACAATATGGTAACATAATGATTGTCGAAGAGACTAAGTCAATTACCATAATTGTGAGTTTCTTGTTTCTCCCCTGATTAACACGATGCATGATTTGCTTACCAGAATTTATAATGATGCTCTATGTTCAATTTTCTCAGTAGTCAGATTGTTCAGCCATTAATTTGTTTTCTTTTTAATTTTTTTATAAATATCATTCATGTGCTAAGACCTTTGACTTTCATTTGTTTCCTTTAAGTAGTCCTCATATTAGGTGGAGTTGCATTTTTAATGCATTTCATATATTCCAAATATATAGTACTGTACATATTATATCCTTGGTTTTGTTAATAAGTGGTGAAATTTATTAATGCAAAGTTGGAATCACTTAGTTTTTTATGCTTCTTGTAGGAAAACAAAGTCTAGAATATTTAGGAATATGTCATTGATTTTTAAGATTTGACATCATAGTATTAGTTGAACTTTGTAAACAGTATTTCCTACCTGCTTGAACGCAGGTTGTTGGAAGGCATTACTTTACTAATTAGTTAATAGTGAATTTATCCTTGTGCCACGTAGTATTATTATTTTGTCAATGTAATTGTTTGTAACATAAATATGTTTTAGGCCAACATTGAACTATGATCCATTCGCATGACATGCATGTGGAGTTGTGATTCTGCCTGATTGACTAATTCATTGGAAATTGATGGAGTGACTTGGGTCTAGGGTAGTATGGATTTTCAGTTGAATGAGATCAAGTGAAGATACAACTTTTTAGGTAAAACTAATGCCATATTAATGTTTCCTTTTTTTTATCTTTTTTTTTTTTAATTTCTAATAAATATACACTAAATTTTGAGTAAACTATTTTGTGCGTACCATGATCGTCCCTTCAATTGAGTCTCGTGGAAAGTCCATGGTGTTGTGTTGTGGAAGAGTCATCTTCATGTAGAGCCTCATATATAAGAGAAATATAGAGCCACTATGTGAAATTATACCTTACTGAGGCTATCAGTATACTGCTTTAGTTCTTTTGAACTATGATGCAACAGTATTGCTCCTAAAATACTGCTACGCATTTGCATTTTGATAGTTGTTGGAGAATTTATCTTCCTTCATTATCTGTTACTTGACAGAAGACTGAGTTTCAGAAAAATAATGGGATTGCTTATGATTCCTTAATTCTGAAACCCAGTCTTTCAAAAACAAGTACGAATTGACTCGGGATTTAATATGTATGATGATCCGGATAGGCCTGGATGTGACAGTGACTATACAGCGGGCATATCTTTATAGGATATCAAAGGAATCATCTTTTCACTTATCCTCAATTCATATTTGACTGATATTCTCAGAATTTCCTTTTTCTGAATGCTTGCTATTTGATTGAATGTGATCATGTTCAATTAGTCATCACTGACATGTACATTATATCCTCTAATAGGACTATGAGTATGCAAGTTACAATCCTGTAGCATATGATATTGCAAATCACTTCTGTGAGATGGCTGCTGACTATCATACAGAAACACCGCATCTGTTGGACTACAGTAAATATCCTGGTGTGTGTGACAATTGAAATTCATTTCTTTCATTTTTTTTCATCTGTCTCTTTGTTTTTTAAATGGAAGTGGCAGCCTCTTGACTTTTGTCTCTCAACAGATTTGGAGGAGCGTCAACGATTTCTGTGTGCTTATCTGAGTTCTACAGGTGTT
>SKCR01045923.1:0-45684 GCA_019454045.1 Zanthoxylum bungeanum
GCAAGTTGGCTCTTGTTAATGAAGAAATATTAGAATTGATTATAGGTCTCTTTGATAGGAAGATGATCCTCTCTGGTCTTGAGAAAAAAAAATGGTCAAAAAATTTGGCATGTGGGCAAGTTGTGATGAATTCATCATTCATTACCTCACATTTTCAGTATTTTTATTAATTAAGTATTAGTCTTAGAATGAAGTCAACTTCTTGAAGAGGTAAAGGCTACCCCCTTCAAGATCTTGGATTCAAAACTTGCCCTTTCATTACCATTTCATTCCCACCACCACCATTACAAGAACCACGGTCTCATAAGCTTCAAGAGCTTCAAGATCAAGCATGGAGTCTATAGAAAAGCAAGAATTCATCTACGAGAAACTGCCGGTCAATGCCTCTTTGAACCAAAATGAGAATAACTTACCAGAGACCTGCACAAAAACCGAGATTTTATCAGTCTTTCTTGAACCTTTTCAATGGCTACAAATGCTGTCTTCCCATCTAAACTCAACTTTCATCTTTGGCATAGTACTTGTTTATGGTCTTAGCCAAGGCTTCTCAGGATCATTCTCTAAAGTGGTAACTGATTACTACTGGAAAGATGTCCAAAAAATTGACCCATCAATGGTGCAAATCTACATAGGCTTATGCTACATACCATGGGTAATGAAACCTATTTGGGGTCTTTTCACCGATGCTTTTCCGATTAAAGGGTATCACAGAAAGCCATATTTTGTGATTGCTGGTGTTATTGGCTGTGTCTCTACATTGGTGATTTCACTTATTGGCAAGATGCCTATTGCAATCGCTTTGGTTTGTTTGGTTGGAATCTCTGCTGGGATTGCAATTGCGGATGTGGTAATTGATGCTTGTATCGCAAGAAATAGTATTGAGATACGTGCATTGGCACCTGATATGCAGAGTCTTTGTGGGTTTTGCTCGGCTGCTGGTTCTTTGATTGGCTACTCTGCTAGTGGTTTTTCAGTTCATCATCTTGGACCTCAGGTCAGTTGTTTTTTTTTTTTTTTTTTTTGCCAATTTAGATGTTAAGAAGTATTTGTATAATTTGCAATGTGAAGAAGAAAAGCACTAGTAACAAACTGTTAACGCTTCTATCTTGTTAATTGTAGGGAGCGTTGGGTCTCTTGGCAGTCCCACCAGTTTTATTGATTGTACTAGGTTTCGTAATTTATGAAACTAGACCTGCTAATATCCATTCTGAGAAGAAGAAGGTTAGCATTTTCCATTTTCTATTTGCCATTACTTTACTTTTTGTGATTTGATTTTTCAAATAATCTTAAACTAAGCTTGGATTACATTTCATAACATCTGTATACTTACGTTTATAACTTCAAATGTAATGTAAGTACTATTTTTACCTAAAACCTTTGAGGTCATCATCTTCAGCTAATCTGTCCTGGATAATTTTTTTATCTGCTTGAAGATTCCACAATTCAGATTAAGTAATAATTTCTGAGAGTGACCACCTGTCCTGGATAGCAGCAAAATTGCTAAGAAAGATAATTCAACTGACTGATCAGATGAAGCTGGTCTAGTTAATAACTGCAAACTTTATTTCATTTTCATGTCCACAAACTTACAAAAATGGGGTTTTTTTTATATTGCATTGCTTTCCTTAGATCAGCTAGAACATTTATATTGGTTTGTCAGCTCATTAGCTGTCTGCAGGAAGTTTGATAGCTCTGAATCTTGACCTCTTTGAGGTAGTTTAGACTTGATGACTTACATAGCTTTATTTTTTCTTCCGATTTCTGCCGTGCATAAACAATATTGACAATCCGCAGGCAGTGGAAAATGTAAAATTCACAATGAAGGGCATGTACAAGTCAATGAAGTGCCCTCAAGTATGGAAGCCATCACTATACATGTATCTATCTTTGGCAGTCAGTATTAGTACTCATGAAGGGCAGTTTTATTGGTACACAGATCCTAAGGCCGGTCCTGCATTCTCGCAGGTTCCTTACTGTCTTTCAACCTACATACATTTTCAAGTGGAGTAACCTCACATTGCTCTGTGGCTTTATCCAATGTTTTCTTTGCCGCAGGAGTTTGTCGGTGTGATATATGCACTTGGTGCTGTGGCTTCTATGATAGGGGTTCTAATCTATCACAAGACTCTAAAAGACTATCCATTCAGAAACCTACTATTTTTCGCACAGCTTCTTTATGGAATATCCGGAATGCTTGATCTAATGTTCGTCCTTAGATGGAATTTAGTCCTTGGTATTCCAGATGCTTTCTTTGTTATCATGGAACAATGTGTATCCCACATCATAAGCAAAATCAGATGGATTCCTATGATTGTACTGAGTACAAAGCTATGTCCTATCGGCATCGAAGGCACATTCTTTGCACTCTTAATGTGCATCGACAGCATTGGTTCGCTCACTGCCAAATGGGGTGGAGGAATTGTTCTTCATTTGTTTCATGTCACTAGGACTGATTTTACAAACTTATGGTTGGTTATTTTGATACGGAACATTCTGAGACTTTCCACACTCGGACTCATTTTTCTTGTACCTAAGGCTGATCAATCCGAAGAACTGATTCCTGTTGATCTTTTAAGAAAGAACTCGGATACAATTACAGATGAGGAAGGCTTGCAGCTTGTCACCATCAATGAGAAAATTGAAGTTGCTTAGCTCAAGTACAGTGGAAATATTTACTGCTATTGTACTTCATATATAAAGAAGTATCATTCTTTTCTTCTTCTGTTAAATTTGATTTCTTTTTCTTTTTCTTTTTCTTTTTCTTCCAAATGATAAGTGTACAGTATTAATGCTGAATGCTGATGCTTCTCTTTAACATAACACTCATAGCAATGGGGATATATTTGAAAATAATTGACAAACTATATCCCTTTATGTGGTTTTCTAAAACTCGGATATGTTCGAAAAATATTTAGCTCTTCTATGTATTTTTTTTTCATTTTTTAAAGATAATTTCATAAATGAGGCATATGATTAAGAGTGGCAAAACGAATCAACGAATCGAATTAATTACATATTTCATATGTATATATTTATGAAAAATTAATGTAAATAAATTATGATAAATTATGTTATTGAATAATATCATGAGTAAACGAATATTCATATTCGATTCGTTTAATAAACGAATCGAATCGAATTGATTCATTTATTAAATGAATTCTTTTTTTTAAACACGTATTCGCTTTAAAGCGAATCGAACAAATAAACGAATCCTAACTTAAATTGCCACACCTAAACAAGACCCAATCATATATTATCGTGAATGACGTAATTCAATATTTAAGACTTAAGTCTAATTAGGGCTAACATTAACAATATAAAATAATATATGCACTACGTGTTCCACAGCAAAATGAATTGAAACCTCAAATGACTTAGGTACAATAGAAATTATGAGATCAGTCTGGTCTTCCTACCTCAACGTAATGTTGGTGAATACAAATTCCTAACTAGAAGCGGAAGAACATAATACATAAATTGAACATGGAGAATTTTACATCAATGTATATAAAATCTAATACAAATAAAATCGGTGAATCTATTATAATCATACCGAAGTCCAAAGAATGCACTCACATCCACCACTTCTAGTGTTAGATCTACTAATTAAAACCCAATAAATCTTCTATATGCTGATGTCAAAGCCTCAATTCTTGCATAAAACAGGCAAAACATAATAACAAACAAAATATACTATATAGATCAAGGGTCCGTCTGATTTTTTAAATAGACGTTTATCAAGTAGATATTTTACTAATATAACTTTTAGATGTAGAGTTTTTTATTTAAAAAAAATAATGTTTGGTTTTGAATGAGAACTTTTATTAAATATTATAAAATTATTTTATTAGATAAGTTTTTTTAAGTTGTATTATAGAAGAAATGAAATAATGTTGTTAAATTAAATTACGGTATTATAGATAATTTAAATCTTTATTAAAAAATTTCAAGCTCTATTCTTAAAAGTCTAAATTTTGAGTTTTTTCTAGTAGAGAAAAATAATTTTTTTAATCCTTAAGAACTTAATTTAAAATATAACCAAACATCAATAAAATTTTTCTAAAGAGTTTCTAGGATTAATTTTTTTTTTTTACCTCTATTAAAAGTCATAACAAATAGATACTAAGATCTAGTATGACTTATCAACTACCACAAAAAAAAAAAAAAAAACAAAAACAAAAAACAAAAACAAAAAAAAAAAAAAAAAAAAAAAAAAAAAAAAAACAAACAAACAAAACTCTTTAAAATAAAAGAGAGGATGATGGGAATTGGGAAGAGAATAGGAGAGGAGAGGAGGACAGAAAAAGGAAAAGGCAGATAAGAAGGAATAAACAAAAAAAAAAGGCATACAGTCAAAGTCTCATATCAATCCCTCATGAAATTGCCCCAAATTTTCTTGCCCTCTTGCGTCCCCTTCCTCTTCATATTTTTCAAAACCCTAATTTCACTCCATTACCAAATCATTCAGAATCTTGAATTCAACACCTATTTTTTTCATCACCATTAGCAGAAATAATTTTCAACTAAGCTTCAAATATGGTTTCATTGAAAACAAGATGTTGACGACGGTTTTTCATTCCAAGGGTAATTGATGAATACCACTTTTCGAGAAAATCTCTCTCAATTGTGAATTTGTTTGGTTTGGGGACCAAATGCAAACTTAGCAAAAGATGAGAAAACATACAGACAAAAACAGATGGTTTAACGTTGTTCGGCGGAACGGATCCTATCTACGTCCACGGGCACAAAGAAAAATGGTGTCTTCATTAGTATCTCGGGTCGTACTGATCTCTCTTCTCTCTCTTACAATAAGCTTTTTAGATTTTTTTCAAGATATGGAAATAAGAATAAAAAATCATCCAAAGATCCCCCAGAAACTGAGTCTTCTTCTTTTTTAAATAGTGCCACTGGATTTACTGTAACTCCTACTTGTGACGTCAGCCACATTTTCTTGTCATTATTACTCATTATTCATACATTATTTCTCATTATTCGTACATAATTGTCAATTACTTGTACGTTACGTCCGTCCAACTGTCTGATGACTCTAAGTTTCATGTAGGGCTTACGTCATCCATACATATGCATAAGATTTAGCTTCCCCGACCTAGGTAACCAGGTCGGTATACCGAGGTGATTAGTGCTGGATCATATTCCTCTCTTCTTAACCAGGTCGGGTCGGTTATGATTTTAGATGCTGATACGAGTCTCTGAATTCTGAATCTAATGATGAGGCTGCTCTAAGAATCTAAAACTAAGTCTACTATCGAAGTGTGAAGCCGAGGCTGATGCTAGGTCCGATCAGTCTTATACTGGTATCATTTCCACTGCCGAATCCGACCAAGCTTCCTTTTATAAGGTCGATAGTCAGAGACCACTTCAAGTATGTCTTCATAGATGCTCAAGTATTATCGAACTTAATACTTCTTATAAGGCCGGGTTGGTATCACAAGTTCGCAACCGTCCTCCTTATTTGGTTTTTGCCCTAAGGTGCCTCTATGCATCTTGGGCTCGAGCCCCTCTATCCGACTTCTTATCCTCATGAGGATCTTAGACTTTTATATGCTAAGTATAATCTTCATTTTACCATTCCTCAGAGTTCTGATTTTTTGGGGCTGGAAACTACCATCAATACAAGACTTGGTTAGGAACCCATATCAGTCTTTCTTGAACCAATTCAATGGGGGCTACAAAGGCTATCATCCATTTACACTCAAACATCAATATTGGTAGGGCTGAGCATCGGTTCTGGTTCTACCTGAATTGGATATAACCAAACTGATTTCCGGATTTAGAATCGAAACCAATTCTTTTAAGACCGGTTCCAATTTTAAAATTGAATAACCGAATTCATGTGGTTAGTTTACAATTATGTAGTTGTAGGAACATGAATCAGACCATTTAACCGAACAAAACTTGTTTCTGGAATCGATTTTAATCGGTTTATGATCCAAATCAAAACCCAATTTAACTCCCAAAATGAAGATCATTTTTTTGCATTTCAGAGAATAAACCATGAGAGTTGATGTCAATGATATGAGACAGTCGTTTGCCTAATTTAAAAGTTATGCAGCATAAGCTAGCCTAGAGAGAAATTGGTCCGGGCACAGCCTCGCAAAAAAGAAAAATAACTTGTAGGTGTTCGCGACCAGACCAAACTATCGAAGTGAGTTGATTTTCCAGTTTTGCAAGAAAATCATTGGAATTTAGACTTATAGGTATATTTTTAGGAGACACAAGTCATGAAGTGTTGGAAAATATTGTTAAATAATAAAAAATTAGAAAATATTAATAGAGAACATATTGTACACCTATGATAGTAAGATTTTTGGAAGGATTAGAAAAAGTCATTATGCATCCAAATACATGTGATTACATAGTGATCAATGCACGTGATTACATAGTAATCAATGCTTGCTTCCAAATGCATGTAAGCTAATATGAAGCAATACATGTGAAGTTATAGTGACTTGATTTCCCTTCAATAAATAAGAACATTTGCTTATTGAGTTAAACAATCAATCAAGTTTGATTAAGAGCATCTCTACAAGAAGAAAAGTATGCAATTGTGTTGTGGTTAACTTAGGTTTATTTCAATTAGTTTGTGAATAAATGTAGGACTAGTAATACATGTTTGGTTAGATCCTAAGAGGATAAATTTGTAAAACATTAGGGATGATATTTTCTAAAATTGGTATCAGAGCTGAAATGTATGTATTCTAGTTAGATTACACAAAAATTACATGAACATGCATGAAAAATATTGAAAATGCTTCTTGTTTTTTGTTTTTTTTTTTGTTTTTTGTTTTTTGTTTTTTTTGTTTTTACAAAAATGATTTTCTTCCAATTTTAGGCCGTAATAACTCTCTGTAGAAAATTGATAATCGCATGTTCAAATATGTTTTGAAAACTAGGATATGAGATCTTCAATTTGGTATATCATTTACTTAATTTGGATTAAAATTGAGAAAGATGTGGACCCTAGAAGTTGGCTAGACGAATCTATTTTTACCCAGAAAAATACTCCCAGATTGTAAAACGACATGTCATCCACATTCGAGAGTAACAGACGACATGTCGTCTGTAAATATTGTATGACACGTCGTACGGTAATGGAAATAAAGGATGACTTGTCGGTTTAGTTATATGAACAACATGCCGGTTGTGTTTAAAATTTGAAACCGACATGTCATACGATCACAGAACTCACGGATGACGTGTCGTCTGCGCGTGTGACTTGGCTGACTGCGGTCGACATATGAGAGCCCTTGAGGGCTAGTGGGAGCCTGTGGCCGGTGCGTGGAGGTGCGTGAGCCACTCCTGTGGCGTGTGGATGGCGCGTGGGGATTTATGTCAGCCCGTGTGGGTCATATCTGTATCGATTTTCTTCGGTAATTCTGATCCGTCGTGATTGAATGTCTAATCCTTTTACATATTGTTTTAATCGGCAATGATAAATTATTTTTATCATATAAACTTTGTGCTTATGTAATTTAATAAATATCTTTGTGATATTTATTTTAGTCAATGTAACATTATGTTTTCATTGTGTTGATTTTTCTTTATATTTGTTGCAGAAAAATCATGCCGATTATTCAAAAAACTACAAAAAGGGTTGTGACATCCGCACAAAGTGAAAAATTAAAAGACATGTTGCTAGATATGGATAAGTATCGGATGAGTGAAGGCGATGATATAGTTTTGCATATCATCACTTTTAATACCATGTTACAAGAGTTAATATGGGAAAGTAATTAGTTATGATAACCAAATAGAATCAGAATGCTACGAAATGCTCTTCCTGAAATATAGCAAAAATGACTTACTGATATTTGGGAATTAGTAACTCATACAGAAGAATTACGTGTTCTTGGTAATTGAGTATCTCAGACATAAGCTAAAAAATAAGATTTTTCCTTTTATGTCCTGGAAACGTTGCAAAGATCATACATTTTCTATTGGATTTCCGTGGATGTCCAAAATCAATTATAAGTTACCCCAAGAGTTTAAGGATTCTTATCCTAAGACTTTTACTCGTTGGGACTCTAGAACTAGGAAAGTTCTAAGTGTTAGATATTAGTTTTTTTCTATGACAAAACTATGTTAATATTCATATGTGTAATTATTTCTTATTTCACGGCATGTAAATATTGTATTTATATGTATGTATGTTATGTGTTGAATTTAATTTATGTAATTAAATCAATGAGTGTCATGAATTTTCACATGATTGAGGTTTTAAAAATTTATGTAATTTTTAGAAAATAATTTTACATGATTGATTATGTTGATAATATTTTTACATTGGGTAATTGGATGATGATTGGACACATAATGACCTTTTAACTCTAACCTCATGGAAAATTTTTATTAAACATAATTCGTTTTATGATAAAAAGGCAAAAAGTATTAACAATTGTGCATGAATGTCTATAGAAACTTTGTATTTTTTGATATGGCTTCCGCAACAAAGAACATTATTGTTAAACTCAATAAGAGTAAGAAACTCAATGGCGATAATTATGATTTTGGATCATGAAAATCCAATATGTGTTAGAAGAGCAAGAGGTTCTTGAAACCCTGAAAATGAGCATGGAAGTGTTGGACAATTATGACCCATAGCGTTACTATTTGTAAAAGACATTGTGGTTTTTGTACAAATTAACTATGTGACAATGGAAATTGCATTTTATCATTTTATAATTTGATTACTTTAATATATAAATGGTAAAAGTCTTCATGATTAGTTCCGGATTATAAGATATGAGATAGTATCAATCCATAATGATTTAATCATTAAATATCCATAGTCGTAGTTTTATCGAGACTGGAAATCGATAATTCGGAATAGACTAGTATTACACTTGTGCGCGTTATCAAAGCTTAACTGCATAGTTCTCATATATTTAAGTATAAGATACTTATGCAAGTGTGATAGGAGGTTATGTTAGCCGTTGGACCGGGAACGGGTTCACTCTGGATAGACCCCTCAGATTCCTATTGGTAGTATGACTATGTGTCTATTGGAATCCGCATCAGGGTAGGTGTATGTGGTCTTAACTTGAGACTTGCATCATTAATACTTGTGACAATCAATACGTTTTGGTTTTGGTCGTACGGAGCTTTAACAGGTTCTGTGTACGCCTTTTCTGGGTTTACTGAGAATCATAGTGTATTGGGTGCGATGTCAAGATGGAAGTGTCACTTCAGTCATATGGAGATGATGATCATGCAGGATACATAACTGGTACTCTTATATGCTGCAACCATCGGGATAATATGACAAGGTCATGATTACCCGATTAAAGAGACTAGTTGCTTGTAATCTGATATATGCTTCGTACGGGGCAGACACTATTACAGCCCCAGGCCTTGCATGTGACATCCGATATTGGATTGAAATACGTAATACTACGTAGAAATACGTAATACTACGTATACTACGCTTGACATAGATTATATATTCCTTTAAGAATATTTCTGGAGAATTGGGTAGGCACGGTGCTTTGCTAAAAGCCAACCATGTCTCGTAAATCGGTAAAAATATAGTACTAGGTACGTACGTGTTCGGATAGTCCAATGACCGGATTTACTGCCAACATATCAAGGGATCTCATGGGTCGCTTCCCGAAGATTCACCGATGACGTATGATTTGAACATAATTAATCTAGGATTAATTACGGAGAGATTTTATCTAGGATAAAATACTATTTAAAGAGAGAGAATGATTAATTTGGAATTAATCGATAAAATTGTTGGACAGTTATGACCATAGCATCACTGTTTGTAAAATACATTGTGTTTTTGTACAAAATTAACTATGTAGTAATGAAATTACCTTCTACCGTTTAGTAATTTATTTACTTTGATATATAAATGGTAAAAGTCCATATGATTAGTTCCGGATTGAGATGATATGAGACAGTATCAATCCATAAAGGTTTAATCATTAAATATCCTTAGTCGTAGTATTATCGAGACTGGACATCGATAATGCGGAATAAACTAGTATTGCACTTGTGCGCGTTGTGAGGGCATAAAGACATAGTTCTCATATGTTTAAGTATATGATACTTATGTAAGTGCGATAGGAGGTTGTGTTTTACCGATGGTACGGAAAACAGCTCCGCTCTGGATAGACCCCGCGGAATCCCATTGGTAGTATGTATATATGTCTATGGGAGTCCGCTTCAGGTAGGTGTATTTGGTCTTAACCTGAGACTTGCATCGCTAGTACTTGCGACAATCGGTAAACTTTGGTTTTGGTCGTCTAGGACTTTAACAGGTTCTGTGTACGCCTCTGCTGGGTTTATTGGGAATCGTAGTGTATTGGATGTGATGTCAAAACGAAAGTATCACTTCAGACAAATGGAGATGATGATCACGCAGGGATTCAGAACTGGTTCTCTACAGTGTTGCAACCATCAGGATAATATGACAAGGTCATTATTATCCGATTCAAATAGAATAGTTGCTTGATATCAGATATGTTCTTCGTACGGGGCATACACTATTCCAGCCCCAGGCCTTGCACGTGACATCCGATACTGGATCGTAATACACAATACTACGGTATACTACGCCTGATAAAGATCTTATATTCCAGTAAGAATATTTCTGGAGAATTGGGTAGGCATGGTGCTTTGCTAGAAGCCAACCTTGTCTCGTAAATCGGTAAAAATGTAGTACGAGGTATGTACGTGTTCGGATAGTCCGACGACCGTATTTACTGCCAACATATCCATGGATCTCTTGGGTCGCTTCCCGAAGCTTCACCGACGACGTATGATTCGAACTTAATTAATCTGGGATTAATTACGGAGAGACTTTATCTTGGATAAAGTAATATTTGAAGAGAGAGAAAGATTAATTTGGAATTAATCTTTAAAATAATATATTCGATATATTATTCGAAATTAGATTTCGATGCGGAATTAAAATTAGATTTTAATTCGGGCAAACGAGTTGATTTAGAATTAATTCGTTAGTGACGTGAATAGTAATTTTGCTAGACATAATTATTTAATTAAATTCGATTTAAATTACGTCGCGACGGAAGTTCGTTAATTCGGAATTAGCGAACCCGAGCCCAGGAGTGTTTGCAGGCCCACTCGCATTCGGAATCGAGTGGGGCCCACATGTCACATCAACCATCACATCACTTGTCACTTTAGCTTGATAGGTTTTGGTGGGTTAGTTAAAGAGTGTAAAACACTCCAAATCAAGTGAGGTAAAAGACATATACCAACCAAGGTTTGGTATATCATTTACAATTGTTTTTGAAACTATTATTATTTTTTTTTTTGATTTTTGAAATCAAATCTTCATCTTCTCTTCTCTCTCCCATTGCCGAAACCTGTACAAGTTTTAGGCTCTCCATTTTCTTCATTTCTTAGCAATATTTTGTGAAGAAAAGTGTGAAGTTTTTGTTGCAAAAACTCACTAAGGGCTAGCACTCTTCAAGGGATCATACAAGGTGATTAGGGAAACCTATTCAAGAGCTTGGAAAGACAAAACAAAGCTTGGAGCATTTTGGACTGCCTTGGCCGAATCTTCGACTTCTTGGAGGAAAAAAAATTTGTTGTTTGACGCATCCAAAACCGATCGATGTAAGTGTGTCTCCGCCATACTTCTTCGTTATTCATTCATGTTTCATTGTTCATTATGATCTTGGGACTAATCATAGAAACCAACAATGGTATCATTGAGCCTATAATGAGCATGAAATATATTAGGGTAAAATTTGGGGAAAATCCATGTGAGCATGATTTGATTAAATTGAATGGTTGAGTATGCTTGTATGTTGATGAAATGAGATGTGATTGGATCAATTTCAACAAATTGTGATTGGATCAAAATTTGCCCCACCTTATGGCTTGGCCGAATGCTTTAGATACCCTAGGCTCTTGGAAAATTTTGTTTTGATGATCATTGGATGAGTTAAAACGAATGACAAATCGATTTGTAATTCGATCGGATTGAAAAACGAAATTGGACTATAAACCTTACCTTGGCCGAGAGCTATATGGCATGTATGGAATTGATTTTTGATTCAAAAATTATTGGACAATAATTGAACAATTAGATACATAATTAATTGGTAAATTGTATTTTTGGAATATTGATTTAGTTAATTAATTGATGTATTACACTTTAATTAATTAGGTTATAAAATTTGGAATTTTAAAATTTGGTTAATGGGCTTAATTTTGAATTGGGCTTGAAATTATTATATTTGAGCATAATGGGCTTGGTTGGGCCAAGTTGGTTTAGGCCAATTGGATTGGATCCAAATTGGGCCTAAACCATTCCATTAAGTCCAAATGTAATAAATGGGCTTTAAAAGTTTAATTGGGCCTTATGGACTTGATATTGGTTTTATGGCAAATGAGGGTGATTCCTTATTTGGGCTTGGTAATTAGGTTTGACCCATATTGACCAAAGCTCATGCCTTATGCAATCAATTGAAAGCCCATCAGACTTTAATTAAACGAACATTGGATGTTAGTTGAGCTTTGAGACCCGATAAGATTAGATTTGGAATCTAAGTCGTTAAAGCGCATTAAAAAGTGTAAATATTTAATTTGGAATTAAATAATAGAATTAGTATTGAATACGACTTAAATTAGATTTAACGAGTAGTTCGATATAATTCAAGAATTCGTACTTTGAGTACTTATTCTCAAACGAGTTGGACTCGCGCAAAATCAAATCGTTGTTTGAACATTGGATGGTCACATAATTAAAGTCTAATTAATTAGATTAGATTGGTTGAAATGCATGCTATGAATAATATATGGATGTGTTGAATGAATAGCGTATATCGAATGGATATTAGAAGGGAAATGGTAATTTTAGAAATTATTGTAAATTTGGAATTTATAAATTGGACTTGCGTGTCCAGCCTTATCTCTGATTACTTTTTTGTATTCTCTTCTCACCTGATTCCCCTCAATGCTATGAGGTTTCTATTATTGTATTATGTAATTGGGTAGAAGTAGAATAATGCTAGCCGTGGAGAGGAAATTGAGTGATTTGTTCTAGGAACAATCTGTTTAAATATCCATCCGCATATCGTTATTAATTTACTTTCCGCGCCTTATGATGTTTTAGAAGCATACTTAAGGGTGTATGATGAGACCGTAACAAAGATAATAAATTTGTTGCCAATTTACGCAAAAACCCTCAAATCATATTAAGCGTTTTTCCTTCCGTTGAGTGATTCTTACTCAAGATCCAAAGTTGGTATTGGTTTATTGGCCAAAGTCAAGGCCATTGTCAATTGCGGATGTGTTTGAATCATGAAAGTTTTGTTCCATATCGGTGTCTTGTCCAAGTTATGATTTGTTGGCCAAAGTCAATATCACTTCTTGTCCATCGACATTGATTACGAAGCTTTCCATGTCAATGGGTCCCGCTTAACTGGAATCATTATGCTTGTTGTGCCAAAGCCAATGCTTAGTTGATTCAGAGGAAAAAAGGTTAGGAAAATGTATTGGATACATTGGCATTTGTATTGTATATATGTTTCAGATTTGGATGTCTACCTACCGGATCTAGGAATTGGATGAGATCCAATTGATCTTCGAGATCTGCCTAGTTAAATATCATACAGCTTGTTGGCCAAAGTCAATGTTGTGTGTTATTTAACGGGATCCTAGCCCACTAGGAAATTGGGTTTCCCGAGTACTCGACAGAAGGTTAGAGGCTCGCCGAAAAATAGTGGGAGGCTAGTATTGAATTTTCAATTTCATTCAGATACTTAGCTTTACGCACTTTCAAATTATTTCATCAAAATTATTTCATTAGTTGGACTAATACAATGTTATTTTTCTTGTAATAGTTAGACTGTACCCAAATATCATTGACTAGATAGTTGGACTATCGTAGTCAAGATGACTGGAAAGGGAAATGTCCGAGACATTATCATGGGTGAGAATGTTTTTAAGGGCGCGAACTTTGCCGATTGGGAAATGAATCTAAGGATACTTCTTGGAGCCGAGAGGTTGTTATACACCATACAGACACCTCTTGGGCCTAAACCCACACCTGATCAGACACTTGAGCTGGAGCTTTGGAAGACTCAACATTTCCGTCGATAAAACAGGGACTTGAATCCCTATAACATGTTGGCGAGGGGTTGCACGATCTTCACCGATCTAACAAACTGTCCCGAGAGATATGAGTTAGTAAGGAAGCTATTCCGTTCACGTATGTCAGAAGACATGTCTGTTGAGTCCCATGTGGCACAGATTATTACTGACATAGATGAGCTAGCTGAGATGAGGATAGTCTTTGAGGCTGAGATTACCACAGATATGATCTTGCAATCTCTCCCCGACACCTGGAGATAATTCATCATAAACTATAATTTGATGAACACAGATGATACTATTGGAGAGTTATTGTCTACTCTCAAGGAAGCTGAGAAGGAGCTTCTTAAGGGCAACAAGCGCGAGGCGCACTTTGCTTCGATATCTCAGACACCGAGGGCTGGGCCCAAGGCAACTGGAGGTGTGAAGAAGAAGAAGCATTAAAGAAAGGGTAAGGCCAAATCGTCTAAGGCTTCTGGGAAGCCTAAGGATAAATCTCAGGATGTTTACCTCCACTGTGGCAAGCGGGGTCACTGGAAGCGTGACAACCGTGAGTACAAGGAGCTCCAGAAGGAGATAAAGGCGGGCAAGACACCGGTCTCATGTATGTTTGTTATTGAAATAAACATGACTACTTCTAGTTTTAAAAATTGGATTTTGATTCTGGTTGTGGTACTCATATATGTACTGATGTGCAGGATCTGTAGATTAGCAGGAGACTGGCTTCAGGGGATATTGATCTGCGTGTTGGAAACGGGACACATGTTGCTGTTTTGGCCGTTGGCACTTTTGTTCTGGAACTGCCATCGGGGCATGTACTTGAACTAAATGACTATTATTATGTACCTAGTTTGACTAGGAATATCATATTTGTATCTATGTTAACCCAATGTGGGTATACTTTTGTATTTCGGAACACTGGGTGTTACTTATATAAAAATGATGTAGAAATTTGTACTATTGTTGCAAATAATGGTCTTTATATTTTGAATATAACTCAATCTCAAACATATAATATAACAAACAAAAGGCTCAAAATGAGTAACAATGATGAAACTTACATGTGGCACTGTCGTCTGAGACACATAAGCAAGACTCGCATATCCACACTTTCGAAGAGTGGGTACTTGGACGGATTTGATCCAAATTCATATGACGTCTGCGAATCTTGACGTCTGCGAATCTTGCTTATTTGGAAAAATGCCTAAATCACCTTTTAGCGGTAAAGGTGAACGCGCCACCGAACTGTTAGCCTTCGTTCATAGTTACATTTGTGGGCCCATGTCTAGCCAGGCTAGATGTGGATATGAATACTTCATAACCTTTACGGATGATGCATCGCGTTATGGTTATGTGTATCTTATGAGAAACAAGTCGAAAACTTTTGAGAAATTCAAAAGTTTCGACACGAAGTTGAAAAACAGACCGGCAAGAGTATTAAGATATTACGGTCGGACCGTGGTGGCGAATACTTAAGCAATGAGTTTCTAGATTACCTAAAAGAATATAGTATTCTTTCATAGTGGACTCCTCCTGGACCACCGTAATTAAACGGTGTGTCCGAACGGAGAAACCGAACTTTGTTGGACATGGTTAGGTCTATGATGAGTCGCACTGAACTACCTATTTCCTGCTGGGGATATGCATTAAACAGTGTAATTCTTATTTTGAATAAGATTCTGTCTAAGTCTGTTCAACAGACTCCGTATGAGATATGGACAGGAAAGAAACCGGGTTTCTTATTCCTGAAGATTTGGGGATGCTGGGCATACGTCAAACGTTTGGAAGGTACCAAACTTGATCCCAAATCGGATAAATGCCTATTCGTAGGATATCCTAGGGAAACCAAAGGATATTACTTCTATCACCCACGAGAGAACAAAGTATTTGTTGCTCTACATGCGGTCTTCCTTGAGAAAGAATTCCTAAATACAGTGGTTAGTGGGAGGAAATTAGAACTCGATGAAAATCGGAGTGATACTGTTCCTGGCATAGAATCCTCAACGGAACATGAACAGTCCATCCGGGATGAGACTGTACCATAATCTTCTATTACACAAGGACCGCATCGGTCGGAGAGAGTCAGGAAACAACCTGAGAGGTATGGGTTTCTGATCTCACCTCATGTAGATATTAATCTCATTGAGGATAACGAACTGGCTACGTATGAGGAAGCGATACAAGATATTGATTACGCTTTATGGCAAGAAACCATGAAGTCCGAAATGGATTCCATGTACACCAACCAAGTTTGGACACTGGTTGATGCACTAGAAGACGTAAAGCCTATTGGATGCAAATGGGTCTTCAAGAAGAAGACTGACAGAGATGGCAACGTACAAACGTACAAAGCTAGGCTTGTAGCGAAGGGGTATCGTCAACGATATGGTGTCGATTACGACAAAACTTTCTCACCCGTTGCCATGATTAAATCCATTCGGATAATGCTTGCAATTGCTGCATATTTCGATTACGAGATATGGCAGATGGACGTTAAAACCGTTTTCCTTAACGGAAACCTTTTGGAGGATGTTTATATGCAACAGCCTGATGGTTTTATCGTGCCTAGACTTGCAAACAAGGTTTGTAAGTTAAATCGGTCCATTTATGGACTAAAGCAAGCATCGCGGTCATGGAACCAATTTTTTGATGAGATCATAAAAGAATATGATTTCATCCAAAATGAAGATGATCCTTGTGTTTACAAGAAGGTTGGTAGGAGAGCACTGACTTTTATTGTCCTTTATGTTGATGATGTATTGCTTATAGGCAATGACATTCTCATGCTAACGTCGGTGAAGGCTTGGCTTTCATTGAAATTCTCCATGAAAGATCTGGGAGAAGCAGCCTTTATTCTAGGTATAAAGATCTACCGGGATAGATCTAGAAAGCTGCTTGGACTCTCCCAGAGCATGTATATTGACAAAGTGTTGAAGAGATTCAACATGGATCAGTCCAAGAGGGGACTGTTGCCAATGTCACATGGCGTCTATCTATCTAAGGATATGTGTCCTAAAACTCAAGATGAGAGAGACAACATGAGTCGGATACCGTTCACCTCGGCAGTCGGATCGATCATGTATGCTATGATATGTACGCGACCTGATGTCTCATATGTTTTGAGCATGTGTAGTCGATATCAGGCTGATCCATGTGAATGTCACTAGATGGCGGTTAAGAATATCCTAAAGTATCTCAGACGAACTAAGGATACTTTCTTAATCTATGGAGATGGAGAACTTGAGGTAACTGGATATACCGATGCAAGTTTCCAAACCGACAAAGACGACTGCAAGTCACAATCCGGGTACATATTTTGTTTGAATAACAGAGCAGTGAGCTGGAAATCTTCCAAGCAAGAGACTGTTGCCGATTCAACAACAGAAGCGGAGTACATTACTGCAGCTGAAGCAGCAAAGGAAGCAGTTTGGATCCGAAAATTCCTAATTGGATTAGGAGTAGTTCCGTTAGCAGCTGGACCCGTTCCATTGTATTGTGACAATAACAGGGCTATAGCGCAGGCTAAAGAACCGCGGTCTCATCAATGATCCAAGCATGTTCTTCGACGTTTCCATCTGATACGTGAGATCATACATCGTGGCGATGTGAAGGTCGAGAAGGTCGCATCAGATGACAACATGGCAGATCCGCTGACGAAAGCGATTCCTCAGCGTAAGTTTGAGCGACATGTACATAGTTCAGGTATTAGATGCTTGAGTGACTGGTTATAGGCCAAGTGGGAGATTGTTGGACAGTTATGACCCATAGCGTCACTGTTTGTAAAAGACATTGTGTTTTTGTACAAAATTGACTATGTAGTATTGAAATTGCCTTTTACCGTTTAGTAATTTATTTACTTTGATATATAATTAGTAAAAGTCAATATGATTAGTTCCGGATTGAGATGATATGAGACAGTATCAATCCATAAAGGTTTAATCATTAAATATCCATAGTCGTAGTATTATCGAGACTGGACATCGATAATGCAGAATAGACTAGTATTGCACTTGTGCGCGTTGTGAGGGCATAAAGGCATAGTTCTCATATGTTTAAGTATATGATACTTATGCAAGTACGATATGAGGTTGTGTTTTACTGATAGTACAGAAAACTGCTTCACTCTGGATAGACCCCGCGGAATCCCATTGGTAGTATGTATATGTGTCTATGGGAGTCCGCTTTAGGGTAGGTGTATTTGGTCTTAACCTGAGACTTGCATCGCTAGTACTTGCGAAAATCGGTAAACTTTGGTTTTGCTCGTCCAGGACTTTAACAGGTTCTGTGTACGCCTCTGCTGGGTTTATTGGGAATCGTAGTGTATTGGATGTGATGTCAAGATAAAAGTATCACTTCAAACATATGAAGATGATGATCACGCAGGGATTCAGAACTGGTTCTCTATAGTGTTGCAACCATCGGGATAATATGACAAGGTCATTATTATCCGATTCAAAGAGACTAGTTGCTTGATATCAGATATGTGCTTTGTACGGGGCAGACACTATTCCAGCCCCAGGCCTTGCACGTGACATCCGATACTGGATCGTAATACACAATACTACGGTATACTATGTCTGATAAAGATCGTATATTCCAATAAGAATATTTCTGGAGAATTGGGTAGGCATGATGTTTTGCTAGAAGCCAACCTTGTCTCGTAAATCGGTAAAAATATAGTACGAGGTACGTACGTGTTCGGATAGTCCAACGACCGTATTTACTGCCAACATATCCATGGATCTCTTGGGTCGCTTCCCGAAGCTTCACCGATGATGTATGATTCGAATTTAATTAATCTGGGATTAATCTGGGATTAATTACGGAGAGACTTTATCTTGGATAAAGTAATATTTGAAGAGAGAGAAAGATTAATTTGGAATTAATCATTAAAATAATATATTCGAAATTAGATTTCGATGCGGAATTAAAATTAGATTTTAATTCGGGCAAACGAGCTGATTTAGAATTAATTCGTTAGCGAAGTGAATAGTAATTTTACTAGGCATAATTATTTAATTAATTTCGATTTAAATTATATCGCGACAAAAGTTCGTTAATTCGGAATTAGCGAACCCAAGCCCGGGAGTGTTTATGGGCCCACTCGTATTCGGAATCGAGTGGGGCCCACATGTCACATCAACCATCACATCACTTGTCACTTTAGCTTGTTGGGTTTTGCTGGGTTGGTTAAAGAGTGTAAAACACTCCAAATCAAGTGAGGTGAAAGACATATACCAACCAAGGTTTGGTATTGTTGGACAATTATGACCCATGGCGTCATTGTTTGTACAGATCATGGTGTTGTTGTACAAATTGACTATGTGACAATGAGATTGCACTCTTATCATTTGTGATTAGATCACATAGATATATAAAAGATAGGAGGTCCTTATGATTAGTTCCTGGATTGAGATGATATGGACAGTATCAGTCCTCGAATGATTAATCATTAAATATCCTTAGTCATAGTATTATCGAGATTGGACATCGATAATACCGAATAGACTAGTATTACACTTGTGCGAGTTGTGAGGGCACAATAGCATAGTTCTCATATATATGGGTATTGGATACTCATGCAAATGTAATAGGAGGTTGTGTTTACCGATGGTATGGAAACAGCTTCGCTCTGGATAGACCCCTCGGAATTCCATTGGTAGTATGACTACGTGTCTATGGAAGTCCGAAATCAGGGTAGGTGTATTTGGTCTTAACCTGAGACTTACACCGCTAATACTTGCGATAATCAATATGCTTTGGTTTTGGTCGTTCAGGGCTTTAACAGGTTCTGTGTACGCCTCTACTGGGTATATTGAGAATCGTAGTGTATTGGGTGTGATGTCAAGACGGAAGTATCACTCCATTCATAGTGGAGATGATGTCACGTAGGATACGGTACTGGTGCTCTTAAGTACTGCAGTCATCGGGATATTATGACTAGGTCATGTATATCCGATTATAGAGACTACTTACCAGACATCCGACATGTGCTTCGTACGGGGCAGACACAATTCCAGCCCCAGGCCTAGCACGTGACACCCGATACTGGATTGCAATACGCTATACTACGTATACTACGCCTGACATAGATTATATATTCTAGTAAGAATATTTCTGGAGAATTGGGTAGGCACGGTGCTTTGCTAGAAGCCAACCATGTCTTGTAAATCGGTAAGCACGTGGTACGAGGTAAGCACGTATTCGGATAATCCGATAACCATATTTACTGCCAACATATCCAGGGATCTCTTGGGTCGCTCCCCAAAGATTCACCGATGACAGTTGATTTAATTAGAATTAATATGGGATTAATTAAGAGAGAAAATTAATCTGGGATTAATTAAGAGAGAGAAAATTAATCTGGGATTAATTAAGGTATTATTTAATCTGAGATTAAATGTGTTCGGAAGAGAGAGAACACGATTAATTTGGAATTAATCGGTAGAATAAATTTAATAGTTAAATTTGATTTTTCTATTTAATTTATTCGTTTGGGCTAAAATTAATATATCAGATATATTAAAATGAATTGGATTTCATTATGAAATTAAAGTCGGACTTTAATACTGACAAATGAATTAATTTAGAATTAATTCGCAAACGACGTTCGTAATATATTTACGAGGCATCGTTATTTAATTAAATTAGATTTAATTATTTAGCGACGAAAGTTCGTTTAATCGGATTAAACGGAACTGAGCCGTGGAAAATGTTCGTAGAGACATTTGAATTTTGAATTCAAATGTGGGGCCCATTTTAATGTGGTAGTTGGGAGGGTAGTTGGCATTTAAGCCAATACCACTTTCCAACCACTTGGTTTAGGTGAAACCATTTTACCCCAACTACATGGTTTTGGGTAAAAGGGTAAACCCTTTAACAAAACCAAAAAGCCTTCTCTCTCTCTTCACTTCCAACACTTGTAACACATTTTGGAACAAAATGAAACCCTAAAAACCTCTCAAATGGGCGTGAACCATGGCCTCCCTCTCTTTGATTTTGTGGCAAAATCAACAAAGCTAGCACTTGGAGAAATCAACTAAGGTGATAGGGAAATTACTTCAAGAGTTGGAATCATCAACAAAGCTTGGATCTTGGAGATCTTCTCAAAAATTTTAAAGCTCAAATCCGTTCATTGTAAGTATTCAGCAACTTATATTGAATTTATGAACACATTTTCATGCTTATTAGATCCTTGGCATGTTCTAGGAACACTAACAATGGTATCAGAGCTAATTTTAAGCATGAAAATTTTAGGGTTCATGAGACTAAAATTTAGGGTTTTTGTGTTTTGAGCATGATTCCTTCAAATTGATGCTTTGAGCATGCTTAGATTATGTTAACTTAGAGTTCTGCATGATTAGATTTGAAACAAATCAAACGAATCCAAAATTAAAAAAAATTTAGGTTGGCCAAATTCACTGTGCAGTGGACTGCACTGTTTTTGATTTTTTGTAACATGAAATAATGTGTTTAAATGCATGTTTAAATGTTGATTGTTGGTTTGATTGGATTGGAATCAAAGTCAATAATGTTTATGTTAAAATCAAAGAGCATGTTGAGCATGAAATGATGAATTTAGGATTCAATTTGTGTTGAGCATGAAATGATGTGTTTTGGCTTCAATTTGTGTGAATTGATGGATTAAGCATGATTAATTAAGTTAATTGGTATTTTGGAAATATTGAGTTTAATTAATTAATTATGGCTAATACACTTTAATTAAAATAATTGTGATATTTGGAATATTATAATTATGTTAATAAGCCTTTAATTATTAATTGGGCTAAAAGTGTGTATTTGGGCTTAATGGGCTTGGTTGTTGACTAAGTTTGGTTTTTGACTTTGGATTGGATCCAATTGGGCCCAAAACCAATTCCATAAAGTCCAAGTATATCACTTGGCCCTTTAAAGAATTTAATTGGGCCTAAATTAATTTGTTGCCAATAGGGTGATTCCTATTGGGCCTTGACATTTTGGGTTTGATCCATTATGGCCAAAGCCCATGCCTTAAGAATTAATTAAAAGCCCATTGGACTTTAATTAAAATGACATAGGATGTTATTGGGCCTTTGAGACCCATTAAGACTTGGATTTAGAATCCAAGTCTTTAAGGCTTATAAGTAAGTGTATATATTTAATTTAGAATTAAATTGGAATTAGTATTGAATACAAATTAATGGGATTTAAAGTTGTAGTTCAATATAATTCAAGAATACTTACTTTGAGTTTTTAGTCTTAAACGAGTTTGACTTGCGCAAATCAAATCATTGTTTGAACATTGGATGATCATTAATTCAAAGATTAATTAATTGGATTAGATTGATTGAATAACATGATTTGTATGAATACATGAATGTGTTGTATGAATAATGTATATCAGATGGATATTAGAAGGGCAAAGACAATTTTGGAAATTGTAATAAATTTAGAATTTAAAATTGGACCTGCGTGTCCAGCCTTTTATCTCTTTACTCTTTGTAATTCTTTTCTCACCAATTCCCCTCAATGTAAATAAGGTTTCTTTATTGTATTATGTTATTGGGTAGAAGTTAGAATAGTTCTAGCCGGGGAGAGGAAAGGGAGTGATTTGTTCAAGGAAAAATTTGTGAGATATCCATCCGCATATTATTATTAATTTATTTATTTATCGCGCCTTATTATGCTTTTAGAATGCATGCTTAATGGTGTATGATGAGACCTAATCAAAGATAATAAATTGGTTGTCAATTTTCACTCGAAAAACCCTCAAAAACATATTAAGCGTTTTTCCTTCCATTGATTGATTCTTACTCAAGATCCAAAGTTGACATTGGTTTGTTGGCCAAAGTCAAGACCTTTGTCAATTGCGGATGTGTTTGAATCATGAGAGTTTTGTTCCATATCGGTTTTTTGTCCAAGTCGTGATTTGTTGGCCAAAGTCAAGATCACTTCTTGCCCATCGACATTGATTACGAAGCTTTCCATGTCAATGAGTCCCGCTTAACTGGAATCATTAAGCTTGTTGTGCCAAAGTCAAGGCTTAGTTGATTCAGAGGAAAAAGGTTAGGGAAATATTATTGGATATATTGGCATATATAAAATATATGTTTCGGACTTGGATGTCCACTTACTGGATCTAGGAATTGGATTAGATCCAATTGATCTTAGAGATCTACCTAGTTAAGTATCATACAGTTTGTTGGCTAAAGTCAAGATTGTGTGTTATTTAACGGGATCCTAGCCCACTAGGAAACTAGGTTTCCCGAGTACTCGACAGAGAGTTAGAGGCTCGTAGAAAAATAGTGGGAGGCAAGAATTGAATTTGCAATATTCGTTTAATAACTTGTCAAACGCGCTCATATCAAATATCTCGTCAAATAAATTAAAGTATTAGTTGGACTAATATTTAATTGTTGTTTTAATTAAACAGTTGGACTGTATTCAAACTACTTCATTTATAGTTGATTATATAATTGGATTATAGTAATCAATATATTTGAACTTTACCCTTCATTTATAGTTGATTATATAATTGGATTATAGTAATCAATATATTTGAATATTACCGATCATTTATAGTTGATTATATAATTGAATTATAGTAATCAATATACATTTGATTTTAACCAATAAAATTGTAATTATTTATATAGTTAGACTATAGTAATCATTACATTAAATTGTACCTGAAATCGTTGATTAAATAGTTGGACTATTAGAATCAAGATTAAATTTGGAAGATTAGAGTTTAAAACATAATCCAAAGGAAAATGTGTTTAAACGACTTTAATTTTTAAAATTGGGAATAAAATTTCAGAATGGTCCTGGAAACTAATAAGTTACTTTATTTGATAAAATAACATATTAGGCCTAAGCCCAGAGTTAAGCAAATAGTAGAGCATGATCTTTGGAAGATTCATGTGATGATAACTTCAGTGCTTAATCAATTATACTTGTCAATAGAACTCCTTAATTTCCTAATCAGAACTAAGGATTAGATCCTTAAGGTATGATGAAGAAATTGAAGGATCTTCATAGATCTATTCATCGATCTTAGAAGTATTAAATTGCAATTAATGACTCTTGGAGAGTTATTGGCCATTCTCAAGGAGACAAAGCCAAAAGTTTGTAAAAAGGCAAGTAGCGCAAGACGCACCTTACTTGATACTCTAGAAGGCCAAGGTTTGGCCAAAGGCTTCTGAGTTGTAGAAAAGGGCAAAGCAAGGTCATTATAGTCTTCTAGAAGATAAAGGACATATCCCAAGATGTCTGCCTAAACTATGGCAAACAAGGTCACTAAAGCGTGACTACCGTATGGACAAGGCAGACATGAAGGAATTGAAGACGGGCAAGGCTCTGACTTCAAATATATTTGTCATAAACATGTTCACTAATAGTATTAAAATTGGATTTTAGATACTAAAAGTGGTACATAAATATATGTACTGATGTGCAGAATCTGCTTTGAGCAGGATACTGACTTCATATTGAGATTAATCTATGAATTGGAAACGGGACGAAAGTCGATGTTTTACCGTAGATACCTAAGTTTAGGAACTACTTTCGTGGGTATGTACTTAAATTAGGAAACTGTTATAATGTAACTAGTTTGACTAGAAACATTATCTCTATATCGAGTATAACTCGTTGCGAGTATACCTTTATATTCTAGAACACTAAAGTGTTTTTTTATAAAGATGATATTGAGATAAACACATTAGATGTGAATAACAGAATTTATATTTTGAATATAAATAAATCTCAAACATATGACATGACAAACTAATAGCTTAAACTGATTTGATCAGAAGAAACTTAATTGTGGCATTGTGTCTGGGACACAATTAAACAAGACTCGTATATCCACACTTTCGAAGAGTGGGTACTAGGACAAATTTGATTCCATTCAAATGATGTCTACGAATCTAGTTTATTAGGTAAAGTACCTAAAACACGTTTTACTTGGTAAAAGTGTAAATGCCATCGATCTGTTAGCCCTTGTTCATAGTGACGTAAGTGGGCCCATATCTAGCAAGGCTAGAGGTGGATATGAATGTTTCGTGACCTTTACGGATGTGGCATCGCGTTATGGTTATGTGTTTCTTTTGAAACACAAATCGGAAATTTTTAGAGTTTCGACACGAAATGGACAAACAGATCGGCTAAAGTATTTATACCATTACAATTAGGCCATGATGAAAATACTTAAGCAATAAGTTTCTCAAATTACTTGAAAAGGTATAATATTCTTTCAATGAGGACTCCTCATGGAACACGTCAATTTGACGGTGTGTCCAAACGGAGAAACCAAATTTTGTTGGACATGATAAGGTTAATCATGAGTCTCTCTGAGCTACCATTTTCCTTCAAAGGATAAGCATTAACAGTGCAATACTTATTTTGAATAAGGTTCCATGAAAGTCTGTTTGACAGATTTCATATTAGATATGAACAGGAAAGAAAAACAAGGTTTTCTCATTCCTGATGATTTGGGAATGCTGGGCATACGTTTGGATGATACCAAACAAGAACCCAAATGGATAAGTGCCATTGTAGGTTATCATAGGAAACCCAAAGTATAGTACTTATACAACTCACTTGAGAACAATGTAATTGTTGCTCACCATGCAGTTTTCCTAAGAGGAATACCGATATGCAGTGGTAAGTGGGAGGATAGTAAAACTCGATGAAAATCGGAGTAATACTATTCAAGTCACCAAGTCCGAAATGGAACACAAACAGTTCATCAAGGATGAAACTGTACCAGTAACTTCTAATACACAAGAACCGCGTAGAACGGAGAGAGTCAGAAAATAATCTAGGGTATGGGTTTCTGATCTCACCTCATAAAGATGTCTATCTTTTTGAGGTATTCCAACTGACTACGTATGAGGTGGTGATACAAGGTATCGACTCCCTATTATGGCAAAGTTCCATATGAATCCGAAATGGATTTCATGTATATCAACTGTGTTTAGAATACTAGTTGACCGCAAGGCATTGCGCCTACTGGTACTATATAAGTCTTCAAGGAAGACGTACATGGATGGAAACATACCAACGTACAAAGCTAGGCTTGTAGCGGAAAGGTATCGTTATCAACATTGTGTTGATTACGATTCAACCTTTTAACTGTTGCCATGGTAAATCCATTTGGATAATGCTTGCTAAAGCTGCATGTTTCATTTATGAAAATGACAGCAGAACGTCAAGATCGCTTTCCTTAAGTGGAAACCTTTGGGAGGATGTTTTCAACATCCTGACGGGTTTGTCGTACCAAACTAGCAAACAAGGTTTGCAGGTTGTTCGATCCATGTTTGGATTGAAGCAAGCATTGAGTTCTTGGAATTACCGTTTTGATATAATCATAATGGTGTATGATTTGATTCAAAATAAATATTATTCTTGTGTATATAAGAAGGTTAGGGGGAGTGCACTGACAGTAGCTGTCCTATAAATAATGATAATATGTCATCTCTTGGAAATGATATTCCCATATTACAATCGGTGAAAGCTTGGCTTTCATGAAAATTCTCCGAAAAATTCTTGGGAGAAACAACCTTTATTCTAGGAATAAAGATCTACTGGGATAGATTTAAAGTTGTTAACACTCTCTGAGAAATTGTACATTGAAAAATGTACGTTACTTGGTGTCTCATACGCTTTGAGCATATGGAGTCACAAACAGGTCAATCCAAGTGATAGTCACTGGATTGATATTAAGAACATCCGTTAGTATCTTAGAGAACTAAGGATGATGTCTTAAACTATGGAGAATGAAAACTTGAAGTGACTGGGATCACTGCTGCAAGTTTCCTAACCGATAAAAATTAACGGTACTATACAGTTTGAATAAGGGAACAGTGAGCTGGAAATCTTCCAAGCAAGATACTGTTACCGAATAAACAACAAATGCGGGTTATTACTGCGGCTGAGGCAGCAATAGAAGCCATTTGGGTCGATAATATATCTAATTAGATTAGATATAGTTCTGTTAGCAGCTGAGCTAGGCGTCAGCACATGCTAAAGAATTAATGGTCTCATCAACGATCCAGATATATACTTTAACTATTCATCTGATTCGTTCGGATCATACATCGTGGCGATGTGATGATCGAATAAATCGCATCAGACGATAATCACGCAAATCCGCTGACGAAAGCCTTTCCTCAGCAGTTTGAGCAAACTGTACATAGTTCGGGTGTATGACACTCGAGTGACTGGCTATATGCCAAGTGGGAGATTGTTGGACAATTATGACCCATAGCATCATTGTTTGTACAGATCATGGTGTTGTTGTACAAAATGACTATGTGACAATGAGATTGCACTCTTATCATTTGTGATTAGATCACATAGATATATAAAGGATATGAGGTCCTTATGATTAGTTCCTGGATTGAGATGATATGGGACAGTGTTAGTCCTCGAAGGATTAATCATTAAATATCCATAGTCATAGTATTATCGAGATTGGATATCGATAATACGGAATAGACTAGTATTACACTTGTGCGAGTTGTGAGGGCATAATAGCATAGTTCTCATATAAATGGGTATTGGATACTCATGCAAGTGTAATAGGAGGTTGTGTTTACCGATGGTACGGAAACAGCTTCGCTCTGGATAGACCCCACGGAATTCCATTGGTAGTATGACTACGTGTCTATGGAAGTCCGAAATCAGGGTAGGTGTTTTGGTCTTAACCTGAGACTTGCACCGCTAATACTTGCGACAATCAATATGCTTTTGGTTTTGGTCGTCCAGGGCTTTAACAGGTTCTGTGTACGCCTCTACTGGGTATATTGAGAATTGTAGTGTATTGGGTGTGATATCAAGACGGAAGTATCACTCCAGTCATAATGGAGATGATGTCACGTAGGATACGGTACTGGTGCTCTTAAGTACTGCAGTCATCGGGATATTATGACTAGGTCATGTATATCCGATTATAGAGACTAGTTACCAGACATCCGACATGTGCTTCGTACGGGGCAGACACAATTCTAGCCACAGGCCTATCACATGACACCCGATACTGGATCGCAATACGCTATACTACGTATACTACGCCTGACATAGATTATATATTCTAGTAAGAATATTTCTGGAGAATTGGGTAGGCACGGTGCTTTGCTAGAAGCCAACCATGTCTTGTAAATCGGTAAGCACGTGGTACGAGGTACGCACATATTCGGATAATCCGATATCCGTATTTACTGCCAACATATCCAGGGATCTCTTGGGTCGCTTCCCAAAGATTCACCGATGACAGTTGATTTAATTAGAATTAATATGAGATTAATTAAGAGAGAAAATTAATATGAGATTAATTAAGAGAGAGAAAATTAATCTGGGATTAATTAAGAGAGAGAAAATTAATCTGGGATTAATTAAGGTATTATTTAATCTGGGATTAAATGTGTTCGGAAGAGAGAGAACGCGATTAATTTGGAATTAATCGGTAGAATAAATTTAATAGTTAAATTTGATTTTTCTATTTAATTTATTCGTTTGGGCTAAAATTAATATATCAGATATATTAATATGAATTGGATTTCATTACGAAATTAAAGTCGGACTTTAATACTGACGAATGAATTAATTTAGAATTAATTCGCAAACGACGTTCGTAATATATTTGCGAGGCATCGTTATTTAATTAAATTAGATTTAATTATTTAGCGACGAAAGTTCGTTTAATCGGATTAAACGAAACCGAGCCGCGTCAAATGTTCGTAGAGACATTTGAATTTTGAATTCAAATGTGGGGCCCACTTTAATGTGGTAGTTGGGAGGGTAGTTGGCATTTAAGCCAATACCACTTTCCAACCACTTGGTTTAGGTGAAACCATTTTACCCCAACTACATGGTTTTGGGTAAAAGGGTAAACCCTTTAACAAAACCAAAAAGCCTTCGCTCTCTCTTCACTTCAAACACTTGTAACACATTTTGGAACATAATGAAACCCTAAAAACCTCTCAAATGGGCGTGAACCATGGCCTCCCTCTCTTTGATTTTGTGGCAAAATCAACAAAGCTAGCACTTGGAGAAATCAACTAAGGTGATAGGGAAACTACTTCAAGAGTTGGAATCATCAACAAAGCTTGGATCTTGGAGATATTCTCAAAAATTTTAAAGCTTAAATCCGTTCATTATAAGTATTCCGCAACTTATATTTGAATTTATGAACACCTTTTCATGCTTATTAGATCATTGGCATGTTCTAGGAAGACTAACAGGTATATCATTTACAATTGTTTTTGAAACAATTATTTTTTTTTTGATTTTTGAAATCAAATCTTCATCTTCTCTTCTCTCTCCCATTGCTGAAACCTGTACAAGTTTTAGGCTCTCCATTTTCTTCATTTCTTAGCAATTTTTTGTGAAGAAAAGTTTGAAGTTTTTGTTGCAAAAACTCACTAAGGGCTAGCACTCTTCAAGGGATCATACAAGGTGATTAGGGAAACCTATTCAAGAGCTTGGAAAGACAAAACAAAGCTTGGAGCATTGTGGACTGCCTTGGCCAAATCTTGGACTTGGAGGAAATTTTTTTTGTTGTTTGACGCATTCAAAACCGATCGATGTAAGTGTGTTTCCGTCATACTTCTTCGTTATTCATTCATGTTTCATTGTTCATTATGATCTTGGGACTAATCATAGAAACCAATAAAAATAATATATTCGATGTATTAAACGAAATTAGATTTCGACGCGGAATTAAAATTAGATTTTACTTCAGACAAACGAATTAATTTAGAATTAATTCACGAGCGACGTGAATAGTAATTTTACTAGGCATAATTATTTAATTAAATTTGATTTAATTACGTCGCAACGGAAAAATCATTAATTCGGAATTAGCGAACCCGAGCCCGGGATGTGTTGCGGGCCCACTCGAATTTTGAATCAAGTGGGGCCGATATGTCACATCACATGTCACATCACTAGTCATTCATCACCTTTTTGGTGATAGAAGTTAGTGAATGAAATCTTGATAACTTGTTTTACACACAAGTTGACAAAGTGAATGACATATACCAAATATTTGGTATATCTTTCTTTTTGATTTTTGAAATCAATTAATCAAGTCATTCACTCCCTCTCACTCTCTCAAGCTCACGGTTTTAAACCAAAATACTCTCTCCAATTTTTTTCTTCTTTGGCCGAAACAATGAGGAAGAAGAAGAAATTTTTTTTGCAAAATTTTCTAGTTCCTAGCACATTCAAAGAATCATATCAAGGTGATATGGAAACCTATCCTTGATCTTGGAATCTACATCAAAACTTGGAGCTTGGATTCAACATTCAAAGAGGAAGCTTGGAGACTTCTCAAAGTCAAAAGTTTTGTTATCAACACCTCCAAAATCCGACCAAAGTGAGTATTATTCCGCAAATTCTTCTTTGAGTATTCACATGTTTCATTGCTTTAATGATCTGGGGACACTTTAGAAACCCAACATGAAGAACCTAAACAGGGCACTGCGACCCAATATAGGCGAGACCCGGATGCCTATAAGGCCAGCAAGAAAAAGAACTTCATTGCCGCATTATGTTGCTAAGCAGTATGGATAATGACCTAATGAAAGAGTTCAGGAAATATGACATGGCTAAGGACACGTGGTCCACACTACCTGAAAAGTTTGGTAGTACATCAATAACCAAACTCAAGTCACTTACAATCAAGTTTGACACGTACAAAAAACATCATGAGTTCACCATGTCAAAACACTTGAGGCAAATGTCAAACATGATTATTGAACTAGCAGATGCTTGTCATATTCTTACAGATGAAAAACAAGTCCAAGCAGTCATTCTTTCTCTTCCAAATAGCTGGGAGCATATGAAGATGCCACAATGAGAGCATCAAAACCTTTGATGATGCTGAACGTCACCTTGAATTAGAAAGCGACCGACTTGCGACCGCTAAGTCAAATACTGAAGTGTATCTGACAGAAACTAGCAAACCTGGGGGTTTCAAGAAGAAAAGAAAATTTCATGATGATGGGTTCCAGTTCGGAAAAGAATAAAATTCTCCCAAGCCAGAAAAGAAACAGAAAACTAACCAACATGGGAAAGGAAAACGTCCTACCAAAAAGAAAAAAATATGGCAAAGGTTAAATGCTACAACTGTGGTAAGAAATGTCATTTTACTCGTGTTGCCTTGAGCCTAAAAAGGTGAATACTTTTCGTGCATATTTAAATAAAATATGTGATTCAAGTCCAATCTCTCTAACTGAATCTAATCCTTTGTGGACAGTAGACTCATGAGCCACAGACTATGTAGCGAATAATAGAGACGCCTTCGTGGAATTTCGACGAACTTCACATGGGGTGAAATGGATATATGTTGGTAATAACTCACAGGTTGAAGTCAAAGGAATAGGAACATACAAGTTAGTCATGCATGTTGGAAAAACTTTACTAATATATGATGTATTGTTTGCTCCATAAATTCGTCGAAATTTAGTTTCTGTGTTGATTTTGGTTAATTTAGGTTTCAATTTAAACTTCCATAAATTTGGTGTTGATTTGTACTTAGGTAAAATAGATTATACCACGCATTTTCATGACTTGATCTACTAAAAGGTATTAGTATTATATTATAAGTCCAAAGAGAAAATGCTGGTTTTGGTTAATGCTAGACTTGGCCACATTGGCTAGCAAAGAATGAACAGATTAACCAAAAAAAAGATTTCTAGGAAATATTGAGAAGGTATATTTGTCAACTTGTGAATATTATTTGGCTGGAAAAACTGCGAGAAAACTATTTGGAAAAATGACTAGAGTAGAATATCCATTACAATTAATCCATTCAGAATATGTGGTCCAATAAATGTCAGAGAAAGACATGGAGCATCTTATTTCATCATATTCATAGATGATTTTACACAATTTAGTTATGTCTATTTGATTGCTCAAAAATCTGAAGCATTAGAATGTTTTAAGAAATTTATGAATTTAATAGAAAATCAATTAGACAAGAAAATTAAAGCAATATGCGCTAACCGTGATCGTGAGTACTTATCTGATCAGTTCAGAGAATTATGTGATGAAAAATGAATTAGTCGTCAGTTGACTACTCTTGCTACTCCTCAATAAAATGGTGGTGCAGAAAGAAGAAATATAACTCTTCTTGAAATTGTTAGGTCTATGATGGCACAAGCAAATTTAACTATAACCTATTAGGGTGATGCATTATTAACTGCCACATATGTACTTAACTTGGTGCCATCAAAATCTGTTGCCATCACACCATACGAGTTATGGACATGTCACAAACCAGATATTCACTTTCTGAAACCTTGGGGTTATGCGGTCTATGTCCATGTGCGTTCTCACGAACATGGAAAGTTAGGCCCAAGAGGAAAAAATGTATCTTCATAAGATATTCTGAACAATCAAAAGGGTATGTTTGCATAGGTGAACATGAAAGTGGAGGCGTGGCAGAATTTGAATCACAAGATATCATATTTTAGAAAATGATTTTCCTAAACAGGGAGAGATAGATCAAGATTTATCTCTATATGAAACTCAAGATCATATGGAAGAGTTTACCTAATTCAAGTGGGAGTAATGAGAGAAATTTGAGAAAACATGATGAATCAGTTTCACATGAATGTCAAAATGATGAATTAATTTCACATAAGTCTCCTTTACGTGATCGGAGATGAAGTGATGTATATAATCCAAGTGGGAGCAATGAGCACGATCCAAATATGAATAATATGGAAAATGAGGAATTAGTTCCATCACCAGACTCCCAATTACGACGTAGTAATCGTATAGGCGTTCCTCGACGTTGTTTCGATATCGAATGAGAAATCTTTATGATTTTACCTCAAAAGGATGAAGAACCTAGAAACATAAAAGAGGCTATTCAGTGTTCTGCTAAAGAAAAATGAATGAAAGCAATGGAAGAAGAAATTGAGTCATATGAGGTCCAACCAAGTTTGGGAATTGGTTGATCTACCCAAAGGACGCAAAATTATCAAGAACAACTAGGTTCTTAAAATAAAGCGTAATGCCAATGGAAATATCGAAAGATATAAAGAACGACTTGTAGCAAAAGGGTATACGCAACATGAGGGAATTGACTACAAATAGACTTTTTCACCTGTTGTAAGGTTTATCTCAATTCGCTTGATTCTGGCTATAGTAGCAAGAATGGATCTAGAATTATATCAAATGGATGTAAAGACTGCTTTTCTCAATGAAGAACTTGATGAATAAATATATATGGAATAACCAATAGGTTTCATAAAATAAAATGAAAATGAGAAAGTATGTAGACTTTTAAAGTCTATATATGGTCTCAAACAATCGTCTAGACAATGGTATATACGATTCCACAATACAGTCATTTTGAATGATTTCATAATGATAGATTAAGATCATTGTGTGTACAAAAAGAGAGATAAAGATAAGTTCATTATTTTATCTTTGTACGTGGATGATATACTTATAGCTGGAAATGATAAGGAGTTTGTAAAACACATCAAAAAATATTTATTATCTAACTACGAGATGAAAGATATGTGTGAAGCTGCATATATTCTTGGGGTTAAGATCTCAAGAAATCATTCAAAGAATTTATTATCTCTTTCACAAGAGTCATACATAAAGAATATTCTTGAATGCTTTCAAATGTATGCATGCAAATGCATTAATAATCCTATTACAAGAATTGAAACTTTGTGTCGTAGATTGTGTCCTGAAACTCCATAAGAAAAGGAACAAATGAAGAAAGTTCCTTATGCAAATGCATTTGAAAGTTTAATGTACACAATGTTGTGTACGAGACCTGATATCTGTTTCGCTGTTGGAATCGTAAGTAGATACCAATCCAATTCTGGGTTAGCACATTAGAAAGCAGTTAAAAGAATATTTAGGTATCTGAGAGGGACAGCTGATTACTCATTGTGTTATCAAGGAAATGATATGTAATTACGAGGCTATACTGATGCTGATTATGGAGGAGATTTAGATGAAAAAAATCTACCTCTGGTTTTATTTTCTTGGTAAACAATGGTGCCATTTCATGGAGCAGTAAGAAAAGATCTTATTTAGCCTTATCCATAATGGAGGCTCAATTTGTGGCCTTTTTCATTGGTAGTACAAGAAGATGTGTGGTTGAAAAGGTTCTTGGATCATTTGGGTATGTCAAATGAAGCTTCTGGTCCAGTATTAGTTAACTGTGATAGTGAAACATCGATAGCCTACACAAAAGACCCAAAATTCCATTGTAAAACGAAACATATAGATACCAAATATAAATTTGTGAAAAACATAGTTGCACGAGAATAGGTAACACATGAAATACATTTCTATGCAAGAGATGATAGCAGATCCATTGACCAAGCATGTTCTTAGAGATGTCTTTGTTAGACATGTAAAAACTCAGGGACTGCGTAGATGTTAATGTGCTTACATATTATGATATGTATTTTTCTCAAATAATATTTACTAATGTTAATACTCATTGGTATTTATATTCAATGCTTACATGTTAATATGTTAATACATGTTTTTAAACAAATATATTATTAGTTAATATAAGAAGTATGTCAGACAAGTGAATGATTGGCCCTTTCACACGGGAAATTTCCTCCATTACTTTGTGTTAATGAGAGATGAGATAAATTTTTAAGCTAATTATCTGAGTGATAATTTAGAGAGCTCAAGCTTAAAAATTAAGTAATGTCATTATGAAGTCATTTTCTCTGTGATATGACCTAAGGTGAATAATTTCAGTTTACCTTACTTGTCTTAATATCAAATATGAGTTAGATATTGTGTTTGTCTGAACTATAATATGTACGGTATTTTATGAGACATGTGCTCCATGGGAAATGAGAGAATACCGTAGCACATGTTCTCATACCATGTGTACATTTACGACTATTGAGGGTAACACAAGTAAAGATCTCAGTATTGATATTGTGCGAGACCCTTGAGATTATTTCAATATCACATTGTACCCTTTAGACTCTTGTCTGCTTGTCAAAACTTAGATTTAATGATCGCTATCTTAGATTATTGCTGAAGGATCCTGAGAGATTCAATCTGAAAGGACATCTCTGGAAAAGCGAATTGAATCAAGGTTGAGAGATTCGAGAAAATAGAAAGATCATTATATGAGTAATATCACATTAGCTTGTTTTCACTGGTCGAGTAATTATTTTGTTCTATGTGATTAAACATAATTGTTAATACAAAATAAATATTACATTCGAAAAGAGATCGAGAGAGATATAATGTGATAAATGATCGAGGATACTGCATACCTATTCCACTATGGTTCTATCCATTATTCGAGCAGCTATATATTCCTAACAGATGTATAGAAAGTGAGCTCTCGAAGTATGCTAGTCGCACGTCACAATTGCTAAGTATGAATTATTCTTGTAGAGACAATAAAAATTGTTGATCCCATCACGTATGAGTGGGAGATGTTGAAAAATATTGTTAAATAACAATAAATTAGAACATGTTAATGGGGAACATATGGTACACCCATGATAGTAACATTTTTGGAAAGGTTAAAGAAAGTCATTATGCATCCAAATACATGTGATTACATAGTGATCAATACATATGATTACATAGTAATCATGGCTTGCTTCCAAATGCATGTGAACTAATAGGAAGCAATACATGTGAAGTTATAGTGACTTGATTTCCCTCCTATAAATAAGAGCATTTGCTTATTGAGTTAAGCAATCAATCAAGTTTGATTAAGAGCATCTCTACAAGAAGAAATGTATGCAATTGTGTTGTGGTTAACTTAGGTTTATTTCAATTAGTTTGTGAATAAATGTAGGACTAATAATATATATTTGGTTAGATCTTAATAGGAAACATATGTAAAACATTAGGGATGATGTTTCCTAACATGAGGTAATTGCCCATATATCATTTGTTGTATAATAGAATAGAATAGTTGTTAGCCTGTTTTTACTTTTTGTTTTAGATGTTAAAAATATTTTTGTATCCACAAATAATAAGAATATTATACAATATTTAAGTGTGAGAAATAATTATATTTTTAATATTTGAGAACAATAATCGGACTGGAATCGAATTAGAATCGATTAATAAGATATCATATTTAATTGGATAGATTTCAATTTCATTTAGTTAGGAACCGATTTTTCTGAATAAATTTATGTTCCTTACGAAATCGGAACTGAAATTGATTTTTCTCACCCCTAAACATTGACATAGTGCAAAGTAAATATTGTCAAAGAGAATGAATGCAGAATAATGATTTCGTATAGCAACCAATCTACATTAAATACTTCAAATGATTAGTGTATATAGGAAGTAAGCTTAGGAACAATTTGAATTCGACTCGTATTTAGTTTGATTCAAAATCAATTCATTTAATAAATAATCCACTCGAACTTAAATTAATATAAATATTTATCGAGCGGAGCAGATAATGTATAACTTGTCCCCCATAGCTTTGTCCCTTGTAAATTAAGCAAAGTTGTGATAAAAGTCTTAAATATCCATAAAAAGGATAATAAATTCCATAAAATGGTACTTCAGAGGCCGAACTGCGTTTATAGAATGAGGGGCCCTGCTAAATAAAAAATTAAAATCCACGACTTCAGTCAGCGTTTTGGAAAAAGAAAACCTCGACGACGACGTTTTATTTAAGTTGATGACGTGGCAACATTCCAACGTGCCATTGAGAAAGAAGTTTCCCTTTCAGACTCAACATTTTGTTCATTGTTTCGTTGCGTCGCTTTCACTACTTAGTACTTCCTCATTTCTCGGCGTGTAAAGCGTAAGAATTCGCAGTCGTTGTGTGATATTGACGCCGTCATCATCCATCTCTAATGGTAATTAATCATTTTCGTTGTCGTTTAATTAGAACAGATGTGAGAATCTTCTTCCCGTACACTTTCTTAATTTCTAGTATCTCTCATAAGCTAGGGTTTTGTACTAGTAAAAATTAAAATAATTAGTTTTGACTCGTATTTGCATATATTTTACTTTGTTCATTGTAACTTGAGGTACTGGAGTTTGACTGGAATTGACTTTTTTTCCTTTTTTTTGGAACGGACTCGCTGTTTTGTCTTGAATTGAAATGTTTGGATTGTAATTTGTGGTACAAGGTATAGATTCATTTCTATTTAATTTAACAACATGAGAGATAGAATTGTGAATTGGTTTCGTTGTTGACCTTGGTTGACCTTAGAAGCAACTATGTTTGCCAAGTCTGTGTAAAGAGTGCAACTTTGTGCTATATGATGTGCTTCAGAATCCTGGAGTGTTTAGTTACTATTCCTAGACTTGATAAACATATAATTCTAGAAAAAAAGGAACTCTACGAAGTTCGTTAGCTATTTTTTTAATTCTTTTGCTGCTTCTATATGATGTTTTATTTGGAAATCTGTGAAATACTCATTTTTTATTTTAACTCTTAGTGTTTTTTGTTAGGTTATAACTACATATGTAAAAATATTGTGCCTAAATCTTGTTTACATGCTGAACTTTGTCTTGTGTACTTGTATGTAGGCTAATAATAAGCACACCATTATTCTGATGCAATCTTCTCCGAACAGAGCAACAAGAACCTTCATGGATTATGGTTCAATAAGCCAAGCTATGGATGGTGTGTTATGTGTAGCCAAATTATTGTAAAAATAATTTATTTTGTGCTTCTGTTGCTTTATTAGTTCAGTTTTCTTGTAGTTGTGAAAGTTGTACCTGCTATAAAACTAAGAACTATAATCCTTGAAGTAGCATATAAATTTACATTTAATGTTGGTGCTTGATAGCTCCCTGAGATTTGATGCGCACCTTCATTTCTCCCTTTGGCTCTTTGACAACAGTCAAGCAGTTATTTTCTGATGGAAGACTTGCTTCTAGAAGATTTAATTTTCCTGACTAAATGAAGATTAAGTTGTCGATTTCTCATTCAAGTTCTTTAGCCATAATTCTTCTGGCTTTATGCAGGTATATGTGCACTCTATGAAAGGAAGCTTAAGGAATTAAATCCAGCAGTCCGAGACATCACTTATGACGTTGCAGATCTGTACAACTTCATCGATGGCCTTGCAGACCTGAGTGCATTAGTGTATGTCTCTCTCTCTCTCTCTCTCTCTCTCTCAAGAGGCAATAAAGGACTGGCAACTGGAAAACTTTTAGAAATTTGTGTTCATGAGTGATCTATGGGTGCTATTATATTCAGATTTCAAGGCCTATGTTTTTTTCCCCTTTCATGCCTGTGTTTTAGGAAGTACTTTTACTAGAGAAAAAAGAAGATTTAAAGTTGGGTGGTGTGTATCCACACAGAGTTAGTAGAAAACAGGAGATATAATCTAAATCCTGTAATGATGGTCTGTTGTAAAATGATATTTTTGCTATTTGTTTTTGACTTGCAGATACGATCACTCAGTTCAGGCTTATTTGCCATATGACAGACAATGGATCAAACAGAGGACATTTCAACACCTTAAGAAGTTGGCACATTGAATGAACTTAAATTCAGCTATCAAATGTCTTTTTGCTTCCTAAATTTTCTGTGGTGTTGAAAATGACAGTTGAGTTGAGAGATGTAAACAAATTGTAGAATCAGAGTCTTGTTTGAACAAATGTAGTTTTATTAGTAGTTGCTTGCGAAATGTAAGCTGTTGTTTGAACAAGCTTGATCTTTGATATTGATGCAACTTTGATTGCTCGATTATCACAAGATAGTCCTTTGGTTGATTGGTCCTGTTTCTGGTTTTTATTTCATTTTTCCATTTTCTAGTTTACTTATTAGGGGTGGGAAACCAAACTGAAACCGAACCGATTAAATCTGTTCGGTTCGGTTTGACGGTTCAGGTTCAGTTTATGTTTTAATTCAACCGATCGGTTATCATTGGTTCGGTTCACGGTTCGAACCGAACTGATGAACTGATTGGTATGGGAAAACCTGGTTGAAATAAAAGTGTTTTTTCATTCAGTGCTTCATTCACGATTAAAATACCTCACGCTCTGTACTGAAGTTTTCCCTAAAATTCCTCACTCTCACTCTCAATCTAATTCTCTCAGTCTGCCTAAAATTTCAGCACAAGTCTCACTCTCAGCAGCACAAGTCTCATTCTCAGCAGCACAAGTGTGTTAATTTAGCTTGTGTTGTATGCACTATGCAGAATGTAAAATTTATTTACTAGATTTTAGGGCATTTATTTGTTGATTTTGAAGGTATTAGTGATTATGGGGTTTGTTTACACTGTGTGGTAGAAAGGAATATTTATAGCTTTGGATTTGTCTGTTCCATCTCTGTTCCATCTCATTTCGAATATATGCACAAATTGATTTACAGTAAGTTTGGATTTGTCCGTTCCATCTCTGTTGTATTGTAACTAGTTGATGGCTCATGGCTGCCCCTAGCACTGATTTTGGTCAGGTCAATTCGGTTTCAAACCCGTTATCTCAAATTGAACCGATTCGGTTTCGTTCGGTTTGGCTGAATAGTTCGAATTCTATTCAATTTAATTCGAACCGTTCGATTTTCGATTAGGTTCTATTCGATTCGCTCTCGAACCAAACCGAAACCGCATTTAGCGGGCTATCATAATTTGTGATAAATGGGTTGCGCTGGGCTGGTAAGAGTATGAATTCCCTTTGATCCCTCCATTTATCTTATTAACCCTGTTTTTTAATTACCCCACTCTGTTTCATCATTACCCTTATTTAAAAATAAATACTCTCTCTCTCATAATTACCATCATCACCATTACCACCAAATTCACCACCACCATCACCACTTCTTAAGGCTTTAACCGTAACCAAATCGTACGGTTGACAGTTCGGTTTTGATCGAACCGTAATCTTAATTTAATTGTAGACAAACGGTTCGGTCTACGGTTCGGTTGCGATTTCGGCCAAAGCTGAACCGCAATCGTAACCTTAAATTAGCCAAATTGTACAGTTAGATTCGGTTTAAGGTTTGAAACCATATTTTTTCTAAAAAAAAACTAATTTAAATTGTTATAAAATAATAAAAATTTAAAAATTTACTAAATAGTAAGACTAAAAGTATACATTGATAATTTATTTATTATTTTGAAAAAAAAAAGAGCTTACAATTAATTAAGCTGCTTATGTATCCTCTTGGGCGTAGATGAATCAAAACTCACGGAATTCTGTTACATTTTATTTTTAATAATTTACCAAATTTACATTTTATTCATCCTCATCCGGGGAAGGCGGTCCAGTTCTTAAGCCTTCGGTATTAGTTGTGTCTATGTTATCAAACAAATCTTCAAAAGTTTCTGGCTAATTTTCTTTTTCATGACATTCCACCCTACACCAATCATCAATGCACGTTTGAGCTTCCAACGTATCCGGTTTCAACATTGTTATTCTGTCATCAAGAATATTGTCGCTCATACTAAATGTATTCTCTATAGATACATTTGACACTGATGTCGCTAATACCTCCCTTGCAATCACAGTCAGAACTGCAAACAATTCTTGATGTTTTTGCCACCAATCAATGATAATAAATTGCTCACCTACAAAATCACTTTGGAGAAACTCGAAATTTATCGTTAGATATGCATTAATTTCTGAATTAGTAATAGTGGTATTGGTAGACTTTGATTTGTTGTTTCGCTGCATTAACCAACTTCTACTAGTAGGAAGCTTAGATTGTTCAGTTGATGCATTCATGGATTGTATAGTATCTGATATTTGAATATTATATCTACTAACATAATCATTATATAAATTATGTAAAGTTCTCTTAACATTACCTAATCAAGTATAATATTTTTTAAATTTCTATTTTAAACATTGGATCCAAAACAGAAGTGACAAGATAAAGTAATGATATGTCTCTGTAATAATTAAGTCATTTTGTTCTCAATGATGTGACACATTTTTTAATTGCATTTGAAGGATCGTCAAAAATATTGTTAGGATCATCAAATTCGTTGTTGGATCATAAAAAATATTGTTATGATCATCAAAAACAACATCAAATTCGTTATTATTATTAGGTTCGAATAATACCCCGTCAATGTCAATACTTGTAATAAGAAAAATATTTGAAATTGAATAATAAACACCATTTAAAATATTCGTAATATCATTAAAAACTTTTAAAATCTCTAAATTTTTTTAACAAACTTCCCAACAACTGAGATATAAAACTACATCACATTGATAGTGATCAATAAATGAACATAATAAATTTTTATATTCAAAACTTTCATTTAGTAAAAAAATAAGTAAAAATTCTAACGAGTTGGAACATCATGACCAAATTTTTTCGGCCTAGTACCATTTTGCTTGTAAAAATTACACAATTCTCTTCTAATTTTAGAATACGACCAAATTAAATTAATCATTTTTTTAATAGATGTAATATGAGAGTTTAAAGATTTCAAACTATCTTGTACACATTAATTCAAAATATGACATGCACATCGAAAATGGAAAAATTTATCTCCCAAATTTGGTTGGGAAATAACTTTAAGTTCATTAATTGATGCAGTATTAGCCAATGCATTATCAAATTCAATAGTTAATTTTTTGCACTAATTCATATTACTGTAAAATATACTAATCATTACATAAATATAATGTGCAATGTGTGCTTCATCAAAAAGACGAAATGCAATAGTTCTTTTTTGAATAAATCATAAATCATAATTCTTATGTTATGTCACACTCACGTATGAATGTGACTGCCAACTGTCACTCCATACGTCACTATAAATTAAATCACGACCTTTAAGTTTAAAAAATAATTCTCTTAAATGATTTTGACCTTTTGCATACAATTACATCAACTTTCTTTTATATGTCATCATAGTAAGTTTTCATGCAGCATGATTCAAATTTTAATAGTTGAATTATTTTTATAGGGGAGAATTGATGGATTATAGGGGAGAATTGATGGATTACTTTGAAAGTAGCTGCATAATCTTAACTATGCTTTGCCCTTAAAAGCTGCATTGCCCAGCACATTACAATGTGTGCAAGGAAAGTTGATGAGCTGATAGGCTTTGATTGGTAAAGAAATTAGATGTTCTAGTGTGCTCTATTAGGATATGGTTGGTAACTCTGCAATACTTTCTGCTTAATTTCGAAAGCAGAACAACCATTTTTACTCGCAGCTAATGTTTGCCTCTCGCCCACTCACTTGTACTTCACATCTAGTAACTTTATTTTGTAACAGCTGAGAATTAGCCACAACACTTCAATCCCAATGATGGTAACTATGCTTTATTTGTTTTTTCTGAGGGTGAATGATGAAACGGCTCGGTTGTATGCAGAGTTTTCGGAGTCATTTCAAGGGGATAGTGAGCCTGGTCAAAGGCTTTTGTTAGAGGAGGAACAATTGATCCCAATGATAAATTGAAGGAATCTGAAGGTCAGTTTGACTGATGAACCGTGAGTTGGATTTTGTTATTACTTTTAGTCTCAGTTTTTTTAATTTATGCGTAATGTAAATATATATTACTCTTTTGTTTCACACTATGGATTAATAGAATAGTTTTCTATTATTACGGGGACACATTAATAAAAATATGGGCCTTTTTTATTCATCCGCAGATGGCAGGTGAAAAGTCCAAAGATGGGATGTCTGTTCCAAAGAAGGGAAGTAGGTAAATGAATGCTTCTAATTAACCGTGCTGCAGTGCTCAAGCTCTTTTGACGAGGCATCATTAATAAGAAAATTCAAAATTACATGGTGATATCTTTGGATGTAGCCTTTTTTTCCATAGGTTCTGAAAACTAAGAAACTTGGTGAGAAGTTTGTTGTGTGACATTCATTTTACTTGAAGGAATTAGGTTTACAGGAATCCCTTTTTATATGACAAAATATCGATATATTAAATTAATCTTCTGGGGAAACGAGTCCCGGTCTTGTCACTTTAGAAGTTGCCCTCTTCTGTACCTTTTACATCTTCTACTCATTGTCTTTTATAATTACACATGTTTTACGTATCATTCTCATTAGTGTTAAAGTTGGAGGTTCTGGAACTTGGAATCTACTCGTTTTGCTACTCCTGCGCATCAAGCTTGTATAGAATATGAACACTAATAAGATTAAAAAAAGTTTATGTTGGTAGTGAGTGAACGAATTTATTCATTATATTTCTAGACTTCTTTAAAGGTTAATTTCAAAAAAAGAAATTATATGTTATTGACATTTATGATGCCGAGCACATTAATTGTCACTTATGCAGTACCAATTATGAGAAAAAAATATTTAATTTCATAAATATTTGCACCTTAAATTTGCTTTCCATAAAAGCACATTCAAACAAATTTCCTGTATGTTCATTTAACAAATCAAATCATCATAGAGGATGCCTTAAAAAAGATATAGTGAGGTCTTTTTGGAATTTAACTTGAACATTAAAACACACTGGGAGTGTTTTGGTAGCATTGAAGTTTATCGAAATATCAATTCTGTAGGTATGTTCCAACTTTCATATCACCTCCTTTGGCAGCCAAGGGGAAAGACTCTGAGAGGAAGGTTAGTATGCTGATAGTTTTTGTAGGGCTAATTCAAATTGTTCTCAAGTAATATGCGTATTTAGTTTTAAATCTTTTTTATACACCTTGCAGAAGGAGTATGAGAGACTTAGGGAAAAGGAGAAAGGGGGGAAGTCTAGGAACATAGATAATTTTATGGAAGAGTTGAAGCATGAACAAGAGATGAGGGAGAGGCGAAATCAAGTGTGTGAACATTGGCGTGACGGGCGTAATACTGAAAGTTCTTCTGTAAGTGTTTTTTTGGGTTTTGTTGTAGCTTCATTCTCATCTTTAGAAAACAGCAATGAGATTTGGTCTGTTTGTTGCAAAGGTCTTTCAGAAAATTGTGACATCACCTTTCTATTCCTCTTTCTACTGCCATCCCACATTTGTATATCCTGTGTGCATGTGAGTGCAAGTAATCATGATCCATGGTGGTAGGAGCAGCTCTACCCCTAATATGTTGTATATATATGTGTGCAGATGGATAGACTTATTCTTACATGCTTACATTGAGCTCTTTATGCTAGATATTGCTTGTTGATCTACCTTTTTTTTTTTTTTTTTTCTTTTTTGCCTAGAAGTGTTTCTTATTTCAAAGAATTGAATCTTTACGATATCTCGCATTTGTTCATGAGATCTCTCTCTTTCATTTTTTTATGCTTGGCGCGTGACATTTGTCTCAAATATATATATATAAACCTGTTACTGTGGTTGATCTTTTTCAGCAATCTAGTCGATTTGATGAACTGCCAGATGACTTTGATCCAAGTGGAAAGCTTCCTGGATCATTTGACGATGGTGATCCGCAGACTACAAATCTGTATGTTGGAAATCTCTCCCCGCAGGTTTGATTTTTTTTTTCTTCAAATTCTTGGTGTTGATGTTTCAATTCTCTGCTGTTTTTCACAACCTGGTCCTGGAGGTGGTACTTTTCCCTGTCTCATTGTCTTCATTACCTAGGTTGATGAGAATTTTCTCCTGCGGACTTTTGGAAGATTTGGGCCAATTGCTAGTGTGAAAATAATGTGGCCTAGAACAGAAGAAGAGCGAAGGCGGCAAAGAAATTGCGGCTTTGTAGCTTTTATGAATCGAGCTGATGGACAGGCTGCACAAGATGAAATGCAAGGTTTGGTTCTTCTTTCTTTAACAGTTTATTTGAGAGAGTGCTTGTATCATATTGTATATTTGATATGCATAATGCATTTATATACTCCTCAATAGGAAGTCTTATATGCATATCATATTTGATATGATATGCATAATGCATTTGTATCAATAGGAAGTCTTATTTATATACTCATGGACAAATGCTGAATGAAAAGACAAGAAGTCATATTAGTACTCATGGACATTTGCTGTATGAAAAGACAAGAAGTTTTAAGTCGTATACTGAATTTTTGTCTGCCATCATTTGATTGAACAAGTTACAAGGGGAAATATGAAATTGTTTTAATTTAAAATGGTTAATTTTTAATTTCTGGGAGTTCAGTTAATTAAAGGGAAAAAAGAGATTGAGTAGATTTGTTCTATGTCAGGAGTTGTTGTTTATGATGGGGTAAATCTGTTGCTCTCCCATCACAAGCACTACCCGCCCCTCCACCAGGACAAATGGCCATCAGGAGTAAGGAGGTTTGTTTGCTCAATTAAAACCTTGAAGTTCATTTTCATGACTTTGTGCATTCATTTTCTTTATTGAATTTGATGCTTTGAGACTAACTTTAGAGGGCCAATGTTTCTTCATTGAACATCTTAAGTGTGACTGGACTATTAATGTTTCTCAATGTTTTCATTCTGAAGCACATTTAATTCTCTGATGACAGGGTGCCACAGTTATCTTGTCTGGTGCATCAGGTCCGCCAGTTACTACTCTGCCAAGTCAGAATTCTGAGCTGGTAGGTTAACTTATCCGTGTCAATAATGTGAAATTTTAAGTGTTAAAAAGTTTCTTGTTGGTTTCATCAGCATTAATTCTATGATTCCTTTGTTCTTAAAAGTTGCCGACACAACTTAATATAGTTTGAAGGTTTTACATTATTATATAGATACTTTATTCAGCTTCTTAGCTAGTTTAGTTTTGTTGTACTTTGTACATCTTGTTGATGACTT
>SKCR01045924.1:0-46797 GCA_019454045.1 Zanthoxylum bungeanum
ATCTCGTACTTATGGGGATTGTTTCAAGGCCGTACAGGAAGGAGGCAGTCATGTTTTGGGAATCGTCCCAAAACCCTTGGCAGAGGCAAATCTTAGTGGATCATCAAAACGGGAGAGGAACTGATGTATCAGGTATGTCTGAACGCGCTGGTAGAAATGATTAACCGTGCTATGCTTTTATTGCTTTGCCAGGTGGCTTGGAACATTGGAGGAGATTTTTATAGTTCTATCTTGGGCGACCTGAACATACACCAGAACCAATTGGTTTGCTCAACGTTGATGGATTTATGATTTTCTTTTGTGTGTTCTTGATGATGCGCGAAGAAATGGGTTCGTGTCAAAAACCGATGAAAGAACTCCTTTCACTGCCAGACTTGCTCCGGATCTGATAGACCAACTCATAGCCTATGAACCACAAGTTGACCCATCCTATCAAAGATAAATTGGTCTGAGGACGATCGTGGTAAGAGGCGTCGAATTAATCTGGATCTTAACCTTTAATTTCCTGTAGATTTTCAGCTAACCAGGTACAACCTTCTATCTCTCTTTTACTTTTTAAGACATTGGGGACAATGTCTCATTTAGTTTGGGGGGTTGGGGGAGGGAGAGGGAGTTAGTTGATTAGAGTACTTGTTTTAGTTTGTATGTTGTTTTTATTTTTAGTCCAAAATTTTTCGAAAAAATACAAAAAAAAAAAAACAAAAATTGAAAATTTTCAAAAATTACAAAAAGATTTTGTATTTTCGTGTTTTTATTTTGACTAAAAAGGTGAAATTGGTGAGAGGTAGCGAGTAAGGAGTTTTCACTCCTGATACGTATCTCAACCCATATATTCAAACAAGTTAATTTTTGTTTATTTCTTTAAATTATTTAATTTGTGAATCTCCATAAATATGACTAAAATGGATCTTCATATATTCAGTTGACAGGTATTATGAACTTACATGGAACATACAGTCATGAGATAAAATTGACAAGTTTGTAATATTCCGTGCTATAGTTTAATTGGAGGAAGCATCTCTAAATAGTGATGGAGTAAAAAAAAAAAAAAAAAAAAAAAAAAAAAAAAAAAAAAAAACGTCCGAGATCCGAGTTATTAAGTCTGTAAGGGTGTTTTAAACACCTAGTGCCCTAAAACCAACTGGTTTGGGAGTCACTGGCCCAAAGCTCGTTACATGGATCGAAGATGTTGCAAAAATATATATATCTGAAGTCTGAGTAATTAAGTTCGTAGGGGTGTCTTAACACCTGGTGCCCTAAAGCCAACTGGTTTGGGAGCCACCGACCCAAAGCTCGCTACATAGACGGAAGGTATTGTATATAAATAAAAAATAGAGAAAAAATCAAAGAAAAAAATCAGAAAAATCAGAAAATTATTCCATTACTACAAAAAAAGGTGTGAAATCTGATAGAACTTTAGGACAAAAATATTACTCTCTTATCAACTGCACTTATGACTGTTGTGGGCAAAAATGAATTGATTAAATTTTGTTAGCTGTGATATGAAGAATGGTAAAATAACGGAGAAATTTACTTATTCGGTAATTAGAAAGAAACAAAACAACTAGTAACTTGAGTAGAATTTTCACCTGATTAGTCACTTACTTTCTTTATTCTCTTTTCGCTTGTCTTTTTGCTTTTGTGTGCATTAGTTTTAACTAACTTTTTACTTTTGCAAAATGTTTGTGGGTATCATTGCTGTAAACCCTCACGAGACTACAACTCGTCCACTAGGGACACCTAGGGGTTTAAAGGCTTGTTGCATCTGCTAAATGCAACCGTGATCCCTACGAAAGTGGCTTAGTTAAAGTTTATTTTCATGTTATTTTATTTTCTGTTTTGCTCGAGGACTAGCAAATGTTAGGTTTGGGGGTGGGGTGTGATGAGTGGTATTTATACCACTATTTCCCACTCATTTGACCTAATGTTTTGTATTGGTTTTCGGGTTTTATGAACGTTTGATGTGTTTGTTGTGTATTTTGCAGAAATAAAGTTTGGACAGCACTGGAGGCAATTTGGGGCAAAACTGGACAAAAACGCAATAACTGGAAAATTTCAGTCTTCAGCGCGTCGCGACGCTGGAGCCTTGCGCGCCGCGACGCCCAGCGTGCACCGAAGTTGCTAAAATGCGCCCTGGTCAACGGGTCAACAAGTTGAAAAGTTTGACTTTGCTAACATGCGCCTGCCACGTGTCACCATCACAACGGAGATGCTAACATGCGCCGTGCCACGTGTCAAGATCTCATTGCTTGGACGGCCACCGCCATTACGTGTCATGCCACGTGTCTCCACATCAGCGTCCACATCAGCAGCCACGTCAGCAAGTCAACCGAGTCAACGAGCCACATCATCATCAGCCAATCACAGCGCGCCACGTGTCAAGCTCTCATTCGTCCGACGGCCGCCGCCCCACGTGTCACGCCACGTGTCGCCACATCATCATGATGACGTAAGCAATGACGTCATGAACAGTAGACACGTCAGCATGACGTAAGCGATGACGTCATGAACAGTGCCACGTCATCGGGTCAAATCTGAGTCAACCAACCAGCGCGTGACACGTGTCACTGTAGCGCGCGGCGCGACGCTCGCCCAGCGTCGCGACGCGCGCACCTTCCGCGCCTATAAATAGAGGGCGAGATTTCAGTTTTTGGTGTACCATTTCCTCTCCCAAATCTTATGTAATTAGGGAGTTTCTCTCTCTCTAAGCTCTTTTATTTAGTTTTTGTAATTTTCAATCAAGTTCTTTAATAATAATTTTTACTTTCCTTTTTTACAGTTTTTACTACTTATTATGAGGAGGTAACTTCCTTTTGTTAAGGTAAAAGGTAATTCTTTTACTATTACTTTTTAGATACTTCTCCCATAATTATAATATATTCAAGTTTTAAATTTAATTAATCAGGATACCGCCAGATTGGTCGGTGATTAATTAAATTTAAATTCCGCCTTTATGGCTGGTTGTTTTTAAATAATTTCCGCTTTATGGCTGGTTTAATTTCAGTTCCGCCTTTATGGCTGGTTTATTTTCATTCCGCCTATATGGCTGGTTTATTTTCATTCCGCCTATATGGCTGGTTATTTTGATATTCCGCCTTTATGGCTGGTTATTTCTAAATGATTCCGCCTTTATGGCTGGTTGTTTTTAAATTAGTTAAATCAAAATACCGCCTATATGGCTGGATGAAAATACTTTGCAAAATTTATATTATATTATGGGAGAAATCTAATTAGTATATAGTAGAAGTAATTCCTTTTTACCTTAGCAATTTTATTTTATTTCATTTTCAGCAGTTATTTACTTTATGCAATTTTATTTTAAGTCTTTTAAGTTTTTAGCCCTAGTCATGTGTCGTAGCTAAATTAGTTATCTAGGGTTGTGATAAATTTCAATTCAACTGGTTTATAAGGGTTAAATTATAGTTTGGGTAATTTAAAGGTTTATTTATTGAGTCTTAATCTTAAAGCTTTTTAATTAACTGGCCATTAATTAAATTGATTAGGTAAACTTAAAATGAACTAGACATAGGGATTTTAAGTTTAAGACCTTAGACTCAATAGCCCACGATCTTCTTTGAGGATAGATAACTCTTTTAATAGATTTCCTTACAGGATAGGAATATACCTGTTAGGCGGGGGTAGCCATAATTGGAACTTGAACTTAATAAATCTAGGTAATTTGGTTGACATAGGAATATGGTTCAATTGGATTATACTAGATATTTGTAATTGACCATCGGAAGAGGCTTTTACATAAGTTAGTGTTCCAGGTTAATAAATTGATATATTACCCAAATATAAGATAACTACTTCATCTTTTAAATAATATTGAAATAAATCACAACCCTGGATAGTTTTAATATTGAATTTCTTTAAAATCTACTTTTTAGCAATTTTAGTTATTTGTCTTTAAATTTAGAATCGTCGCTATTCCAAATCAATCAAACAACTTGTTAGATACTGGTAATCATTTGGTCCAATAAATTAATAACAAAAAGGTTTTAAGTCCTCGTGGGATCGATACTTTTTATACTACTTGAACGATACGTACGCTTGCGTTATACGTGTGTGTGTTTATGCCGGTCACCGAACGCGTGAGTGCACGTGGGCCCACTTTCATTTGGAACGTGTGGGGCCCACATGACACATGTCATTGTATGTATTATTTTATTGATAATGCATTGCATGTTGATAGTGTAGAATGCACTCAATGTTATTGCATGGAAATTGAGTGTTTGACACTCTAAGCCATTGCATGTTTTGTGTCATAATTTTATTTTTATTTAATAAATATTATGGCATAAATATAAATTGATTTTTGGTAAATCATTTTAACTCAACACAAAACATTTCATCTCTCTCAAATGCTCTCTTCTCTCACGCCCAAATGGGCACAATGCTCACTGGTTTTGAACCAGAAAAACGTGAGCAATAGGGAAGCTAAGAGTGGTTTCTCATGGTGAGAAATCAAGTGCTAGCACACTTACAAGTCTTGCGAAGGTGGTAGGGAGGTTCGACCATGAGACGGGATCCATCCGACGAAGCTAGGAGCTCCGTTTTCTCATTCAATTTTCTGTTTTTGTAGGCAGTGGACTGCATGCAGTAGGCTTACATGGCAGTGCGTTTTTTGGGTCCATTTGTCTTCAAATCGACTCTACCGATCAATGTGAGTATTCCGCTACCTCCGTTGGTGTGTTCACACATTATTTCATGTCTTGATTTGATCTTGGGACCTTAGAATTAACCAACACAAATTTCATGCACAACTGCCTTTTGGATGATCTCCCTTGCATTATGTAGCCAACCACACCATTCATGCATGTATTGTGAAATCCCATATAGTCATTCTTATCTTTGTACGCATCATAATGAAAAGCATGTTTATTCCATTGGTTGCATCATTTACCTTAGTATTGGTTTAACGTATTACAATTCATATACCTATGTCATGATGACATTTGAGTATTATTTCCGTAGCCGATTCGAAATGGACGGTAGTACGGTCTGTACTTGGGATACAATTCCACGTACCACTTGGAAAGGTGCTTACATGTGTGCTTGTATGGTTAGTATGTGTGCTTGTGTTTTCGTAATATGTCAATGAAGTTGTATGTTCGTTGTTACTTTGACGTACTTTCAAGCATGCAATCTTAGATGTGAAATACATGTGAATTTAGATGCAAGTTTTATTTCATACATGTGAAATTAGAAGCATGATACTCTTGGAAATAAGTGTGACTTAAGCTTGATTAAATTATTACATAAATCCTTTCATTACAAGTGACATAAGTATGGGACCATTCTGAACCCAATGGTTTGAGGTCTTCCCTTGCGAGGGGTGAGTGCGGCCTTAAATCTCATTTTCCCGGTTCACACCGGGTGGCGACTCCATTATTCTCCGGTTTAGTCCCCCGTGGCTACTCCGTACTCCCGACCGGGCCGCGAGCCCGAGACAGCATGCGTCATCCAGTTTCTGTGTTCCCACAAAGGATTCCCATTATCTCATGCAATCGACTTATCTAAGGCATGGCAACCTTAGTGGCATCTTCGTGCTAGGAGAACACTTCATTGAATCATCTTAAGGGTTCTCAAAGACAAATTCTTTGTGGGTCTTCTTTTTGGCCTTGGAAGGGTTTTGTTCCTACAAAATCAAATTCGAGGTTCTTGGGGTTCCGTCCGTTGTGAGGGGTTTTCTTGGCCTAATCCTCCAAGTGAGTTTCGCGTCAAATCTCATCTGAAGCCAGTATCCTGCAAGTCAGCAGATCCTGCACACCAGTACATATGTGAGTACCATATCTAGAATCAAAAATCCAATTTTTAAAACCAGTAGTGGACATATTTATTACAATAACAAACATATCTGAATTCGGAGCCTTGCCCGCCTTCACTTTCTTCATGTCTGCCTTGTCCATACGACAGTCACGCTTCCAGTGACCCCGTTTGCCACAATTTAGGCAGACATCTTGGGATATGTCCTATGTCTTCCCAGGAGACTGTGACGATTTTGCCTTTGCCATTTTTCTTCACACTCCCAGAAGCCTTCGGCCAAGCCTTGGCCTTTTGGTAAGTCGAAGTAAGATGCGCCTTGCACTTCTTGCCCTTTTGGAAGCTCTGGCTCTGCCTCCTTGAGCATAGCCATTAACTCTCCAAGAGTTTTCTCTTGGTTCATGATGAACCCGGCATAAGATTCGGGCAGAGACTGTAAGATCAAATCTATGGAAGTCACGGCCTCGTATATAATGCCCAGCTAACCTAGTTGTTCGATGTCAGCAATCATCTGCGACACCTAGTGCTCGACAGATGTACCCTCTGACATACGCGAGCGAAAGAGCTTCTTTTTCAATTCGTACTTCTAAGATATAAGGTTAGATATGTGAAGATCCTTCAATTTCAACATCATACTATAATGATCCAATCATTTGTTCTGACGATGAAATTGAGGAGTCATTGCGGTAAGGATGACGGATTGAGCACTAAGTTATCTTCATGATGAGTCTTCCAAAGATCATGCTATACTATTTACTTAACTCCGGGCTCAGGGCCCGAGAGGTTTCTCTATCCAATAGAGTAACTTCTCAGCTCCCACGATTATCCTGAGATTCATTTCTCAATCTGGAAAATTTACGCCGTTAAAGACATTTTCGCCAATGATGATGTTGTTGGAATTTTCTAAGCATCCCAAGATCAATCAAGCAATAAAATTAACATATGAATACTCGAAGAAGTTGTGGAATACTTACATCGATCGGTTGAGGCGATACGTCGAAGAACAAAAAAAAATTCTGCCCTCCTAGGAAGCTCACGGCAGTGAGCAGTTTTGCTCCTCCAATATTTTCGGCCATGGACTCCATTGATGCTCCAAGCTCCAAGCTTGTCTAATGGTGATTCCAAGCTCACAAGCGTGGTTCCCTATCACCTTAGGATGACTCCTTTGTGTGCTAGCACTCATGATTTTGCAACAAAATCTTCACTTTTCTTCTCCTTGATTCTTGGCTTTGTGCCAAAAATGAAGAAGAAATATTTTGGTCCAAGACCGTGAGATGCAAGAGAGGAAGAAGGCTACCTTGGCCGAATGGAGAGAGGGAGAGAATGAGTGAATTAATTGTTTTTTATTTTAAAAAACAAAGATATACCAAAGCCTAGAAAAGGTAAAAGGCATTCAAGCCTTATAACCACTCCCATCAATCATAAATAGTGACAAGCATCTCATCACTCAAAGTGATGTGACTTATGTCACAAGAATGACTAATGATTTGACGCTTGATGTGACTTGCGGGCCGCACTTGAATTTGAAATGTGAGTGCGCTCGCAAACACTCTCGAGCTCGGGTTCGCTAATTACAAATTAATGAATTTTCCATTGCGACGTAATTAAATAATTATGCCTAGCAAAATCACTATTCACGTCGCTAACGAATTAATTCTAAAATAACTCGTTCGCCCGAATTAAAATCTAATTTTAATTCCGCGTCGAAATCCAATTTCGTATAATATATCGAATATATTATTTTATCGATTAATTCCAAATTAATCATTTTCTCTCTCTTTTAATAAATATTTTATCCAAGATAAAATATCTCTGTAATTAATCTCAGATTAATTTTCTCTCTCATCTAATTAATCCCAGATTAATAAAGTGCGAGTCATATGTCATCGGTGAATCTTCGGGAAACGACCCATGAGATCCCCGGATATGTTGGCAGTAAATCCGGTCGTCGGACTATCCGAACACGTAAGTACCTAGTACTACATTTATACCGATTTACAAGACAAGGTTGGCTTCTAGCAAAGCGTTATGCCTACCCAATTATCCAGAAATATCCTTACAGGAATATGTGATCTATATCAGGCGTAGTATACGTAGTATTGCGTATCTCGATCCAGTATCGGATGTCACGTGCAAGGCCTGGGGCTAGAATTGTGTCTGCCCCGTACGAATCACATATCAGATCTCTGATAACTAGTTTTTTTATCGGATAAACATGACCTAGTCATTTTTTCCTGATGACTGCAGTACATAAGAGAACCAGTTTCGTATCCTACGTGATCATCATCTCCACTATGACTGGAGTGATACTTCCATCTCGACATCACACCCAATACACTACGATTCTCAATATTCCTAGAAGAGGACTACACAGAACCTATTAAAGCCCTGGACGACCAAAATGAAAGTAAATTGATTGTCCCAAGTATTAGCGGTGCAAGTCTCAGGTTAAGACCAAATACACCTACCCTGATTCGGACTTCCATAGACACATAGTCATACTACCAATGGAATTCTGAGGGGTCTATCCAGAGCGAAGCTGTTTCTGATACCATCGGTAAAACACAACCTCCTACTACACTTGCATGAGTATCCTATAGCCAAATATATGAGAACTATGTCGTTATGCCCTCACAATGTGCACAAGTGTAATACTAGTCTTTTCCGCATTATAGATGTCCAATCTCGATAATACTCTGACTAAAGATATTTAATGATTAAACCTTCGTGGATTGATATTGTCTCATATCATCTCAATCCAGGAACTAATCATATGGACCTTTCATCATTTATATATCTTGGTGATCTAATCACAAATGATAAAAGAGCAATTTCCTTTGTCACATAGTTAATTTGTACAACAACACCATGATTTGTACAAATAGTGATGCTATGGGTCATAACTGTCCAACAATCTCTCATTTGGCCTATAGCCAGTCACTCGAGTATCTTACACCCGAACTATGTACGGTTCACTCAAATTACTGAGAAAAGACTTTCGTCTGTGGATTTGCATGATTATCTTCTGATGCGATTTATACGATCATCACATCGCCACGATGTATGATCCGAACGAATCAGATGAATAGTCGAAGTATTTATCTGGATCATTGATGAGACCATTAATTCTTTAGCCTGTACTGTAGCCTAGCTCGGCTGCTAACAGAACTATATCTAATCTAATTAGATTATTATCAATCGAGAAGGCATCTATTGTTGCCTTAGCTGCAGCAATAATCCACTTTTGTTGTTTATTCAGTAACAGTATCTTGCTTGGAAGATTTCCAGCTCACTATTCCTTTATTCAAATTTTATAGTACCGTTATTATGACTTATTGTCATTTATATCGGTTAGGAAACTTGCTACAGCGAACCCAGTCACTTCAAGTTCTCCTTCTCCATACTATAAGACAGCATCCTTAGTTCCTATAAGATACTCAAGGATGTTCTTAACATCAATCCAATGACTATCACTTGGATTGGCCCGATTGTGACTCCATATGCTCAAAGCGTATAAGACACCAGGTCGCGTATATTTATTTCAATGTACGAGTTCTCGGAGAGTATCAACAACTTTAAATCTATCCCAGTAGATCTTTATTCCTAGAATAAAGGTTGTTTCCCCCAAGAATTATACGGAGAATTTTCTCGAAAGCCAAGCTTTCACCGATTGTATTATGGGAATATCATTTCTAAGAAATGATATGTTATCATTATATAGGACATTCATTGTCAGTGCGCTCCCACTAACCTTCTTATATACACAAGAATCATTTTCGTTTTGAATTAAATCATACACCATTATGATTACATCAAAATGATAATTCCAAGAATGCTATGCTTGCTTCAATCCATCCATGGATCGAATAACCTGCAAACCTTGTTTGCTAGTTATAGTACGACAAAACCGTCAGGATGTTGTAAAAATCCTCCAAAAGGTTTCCGTTAAGTAAAGTGGTTTTGGCATTTAGCTACCACATTTCATAAATGGAACATGCATCATTAGCAAGCATTATCCAAATGGATTTACTGTGGCAATGAATAAAAGGTTTCGTCGTATTCGACATAATGTTGATAACGATACCTTTCCGCTACAAGCCTAGCTTAGTACGTTGGTATGTTGCCTTCCATGTATGTCTTCCTTGAAGACTAATATAGTACCAATAACCACAATGCCTTTTGGTACATCAACTAGTATCCAAACTTAGTTGATATACATGGAATCCATTTCGGACTTCATGGCACTTTGCCATAATAGGGATTCGATACCTTGTATCACTTCCTCATACGTAGTCAGTTTGTGTTCCTCAATAAGATTGACATCTTTATGAGGTGAGATCAGAAACCCATACCCCAGGTTGTTTCGTGAATCTCTCTGACTTACGCGGTTCTTGTGTATTCGAAGATAATTGGTATAGTTTCATCCTTGATGAACTATTTTTGTTCCATTAAGGAATCGGTGCCTGGAATAGTATTACTTTGATTTTCATCAAGTTTTACTTTCCTCTCACTTACCACTGCATATCGGTATTCCTCTTAGGAAAAACGCATGGCGAGCAACAATTACATTGTTCTATAGTGAGTTGTATTAGTACTATACTTTGGTTTCCCTAGGATAACCAACAACTTAGACACTTATCCGATTTGGGTTCTAGTTTGGTATCATCCAAACATATGCCTAGCATACCCAAATCTTCAGGAATGAGAAAACCCGGTTTCTTTCCTGTTCATATCTAATATGAAATCTATCAAACAGAGTTTTATGGAACCTTATTCAAAATAAGTTCTGCACTGTTTATGTGTATCCGTTGAAGAAAATTGTAGCTCAGAGCGACTCATGATTAACCTTATCATGTCCAACAGAATTCGGTCTCTCTGTTCGGACACACCGTCAAACTGACGTGTTCCAGGAGGATTCCTCATTGAAAGAATACTATACTCTTTCAAGTATATGAGAAGCTTATTGCTTAAGTATTTTCATCATGGTCTAACCGTGATGGTTTTACACTTTAGCCGATCTGTTTGTCTATTTTGTGTCGAAACTCTAAAAGTTTCTGATTTGTGTTTCAAGGGATACATATAACCATAACGCGATGCCACATCCGTAAAGGTCCCGAAATATTCATATCCACTTCTATCCTAGCTAGATATGGGCCCACTTACTTCACTATGAATAAGGGCTAACAGATCGGTGGCACTAACACTTTTACCATCTAAAAGGTGTTTTAGGAACTTTGCCCAATAAACTAGATTCGTAGACATTATTTGATTGAATCAAATTTTTCCTAGTACCCACTCTTCAAAAGTGTGGATATACGAGTCTTGTTTAATTGTGTCCCAGACAAAAATGCCACTTATAAGTCTCAACTGATTAATTCAGTTTGAGTTATTTGTTTGTCATGTTATATGTTTGAGATTTATTTATATTCAAAATATAAATATTGTTATTCACATCTAATATGTTTATCTCAATATCATCTTTATAAAATGAAACACTTTAGTGTTCTAGAATATAAAGGTATATCCGCAACGGATTAAACCCTGATATAGAGATAATGTATCTAGTCAAACTAGTTACATTTTAACAGTTTCCTAATTTAAGTACACACCCAAAGGGTAGTTCTTAAACTTAGGTATCTATGGTTAAAACAACTACTTTCGTCCCGTTTCCGAGTCGCAGATAAATCTCAACTGAAGTCAGTATCCTGCTTACATGCAGTATCTAAAATCCAATTTTAATACTAGCAGTGAACATATCTATGACAAACATATTTGAATTCGGAGTCTTACACCGTCTTCAATTCCTTTATGTCTGCCTTGTCCATATGGTAGTCACACTTTCGTGTCCCCGTTTGCCACAGTTTAGGTAGACATCTTGGGATATGTCTTTTATCTTCCCAGAAGATTATAATGATTTTGCCTTTGCCTCTGTTCACACTCCATAAACCTTTGGCCAAGCCTTTGCTCTTCTGGAATGTTGAAGTAAGGTGCGCCTTGCGCTTCTTGCCTTATTGCAAACTTTTGGCTTTGTCTCCTTGAGAATAGCCATTAACTGTCCAAGAGTTTACTATTATAATTTTTAGTTCTAAGATCTAAGAATAGATCTATGAAGATCCTTCAATTTCAATATCATACTTATTAGGATCTAATCCTTAGTTCTGATTAAGAAATTAAGGAGTCTATTTGGCAAGCATAACGGATTAAGCACTAAAGTTATCATCACATGAATATTCCAAATATCATGCTCTAATATTTGCTTAACTCCGGGCTTAGGCCTAATATATTATTTTATCAAATAAAGTAACTTATTAGTTTCCAGGACAATCCTGAAATTTATTATTCCCAATTTGAAAATTAAAGTCGTTTAAATACATTTTCCCCAGGATTATGTTTTAAACACTAATCTTTCAATTTATCTTGATTCTAATAGTCCAACTATTTAATCAACGATTTTAGGTACTATTTATTTTAATGATTACTATAGTCTAACTATATAATCAACTATAATTTAATTAGTTAAATTCAATTATATTGATTACTATAATCCAATTATAAAATCAACTATCAATTGAAATAGTTTGAATACAGTCCAACTGTTTATTTAAAACAACATTAATTATTAGTCCAACTAATATATTAATTTATTTGACGTAATATTTGATATGAGCGCGTGTGTCAAGTTACTAAACGAATATTGCAAATTTAATAATTGCCTGCCACTATTTTTCGGCGAGCCTCTAACCCTCTGTGGAGTACTCGAGAAACCTTGTTTCCTAGTGGGCTAGGATCCCGTTAAATAACACACAATCTTGACTTTGGCCAACAAATTGTATGATAATTAACTAGGTAGATCTCTTAGATCAATTGGATCCCATCCAATTCCTAGATCTAGTAGGTGGACATCCAAGTCCGAGACATATATCTTATATATGCCAATATATCAAATATATTACCTAACCTTTTTCCTCTGAATCAACTAAGCTTTGGCTTTGGCACAACAAACTTAGTGATCCCAGTTAAGCGTGACCCATTGACCTTGGAAAGCTTCGTAATCAATGTCTATGGACAAGAAGTGATCTTTACTTTGGCCAACAAATCACAACTTGGACAAGACATCGATATGGAACAAAGCTTTCACGATTCAAACACATCTTCGACGGACAAAGGCCTTGACTTTGGCCAACAAACCAATGCCAGTCTTGGATCTTGAGTAAGAATCACTCAATGGAAGGAAAAATGTTTAATATTTTGTGAGGGTTTTTCGCGTGCAAATTGGCAACCAATTTATTATCTTTGTTAAGGTCTCATCAACATACACCCTTAAACATGCATTCTAAACACATAATAAGGCGCGTAAAATAAATAATAATGATATGTGGATGGATACTTTACACACTGTTCCTAGAACAAATCTCTCTATTTCTTCTCTCCCGCTAGCACAAATATTGCTTCTACCCGTTACATAACACTTATTATATGGACTAGGGATATTTAATGATTAAACCTTCATGGATTGATACTGTATCATATCATCTCAATCCAGGAACTAATCATATGAACCTTTCATCATTTATATATCTTGGTGATCTAATCACAAATGATAAAAGAGCATTTTCCTTTGTCACATAGTTAATTTGTACAACAACACCATGATCTGTACAAATAGTGACGCTATGAGTCATAACTATCCAACAGATGTCCCTAATGCTAATCTTTCCAGCCATCTCGATTGCAATAGTCCAACTATCTAATCAACGATTTCGGGTATACTCAAAATGTAATGGTTACTATAGTCCAACTATATAACCAACTACAAGGTACAATCTAAATGTTCAAAGAAATATTAGTCCGACTAATATATTTATAACGACGATAAATAAATTTAAAGGAGCGCATTTAGCAAGTATTAAATGAAATTGCAATTTTAATACTAGCCTCCCACTATTTTTCGGCGAGCCTCAAACCCTCTGTTGAGTACTCGGGAAACCCAGTTTCCTAGTGGGCTAGGATCCCGTTAAATAACACACAACCTTGACCTCGGCCAACAAGCTGTATGAAACTTAACTAGGTAGATCTCTAAGATCAATTGGATCCCATCCAATTTCTAGATCCGGTAGGTGGACCTCCAAGTCCTAGATATATATCCAATATATATATCCTAACCTTTTCCTCTGAATCAACTAAGCCTTAGCTTTGGCTCAACAAGCATAATTATTCCACTAAGCATGACCCATTGATAGTGGGAAAGCTTCGTAATCCACGTCGATGTACAGAAGTGACCTTGACTTTGGCCAACAAATCACAACTGCCCAAGACATGCGATATGTAACAATGCTTTTGTGGTTCAAACACATCCGCGATGGACAATGATCTTGACTTTGGCCAACAAAACAATGTCAATCTTGGATTTTGAGAGAGAACCACTCAATGGAAGGAAAACACTTAATATATATTGAGGGTTTTTCGCATAAATTGGCAACCAATTTATTATCTTTGATTAGGTCTCGTCATACACCCTTAAACATGCATTCTAAAAGCATAATAAGGCGCGATAAATTTAATAATGATTCTAAAAGCATAACAATTTGTTCCTAGATTAAATCTCTCCATTTCCTCTCTCCCGCTAGCACTATTTATACTTATACCCAATTACATAATACTATAAAGAAACCTCATTTGCATTGAGGGGAATTGGTGAGAAGAAAAATACAAAGAGATAAGGAGGTGAAAGGCTGGACGCGCGGGTCAAATTTAATAAATAAGTACCATACTTACAACAATTTCCAAAATTGCCCCCACCAATCTAATATCCATCCGATATACATTATTCAATAAAATACATCCAAGTATTCACACAAAGCATACTATCAATCAATCTAGTCCAATTAATTAATCCTTGATTAATGACCATCCAATGTTCATAAAACGATTTAATTTGCGCGAGTCCAACTCGTTTATGAATAAATACTCAAAGTATATATTCTTGAATTATATCGAACTACAGTTTTAAATCCTATTTAAATTGTATCCATTACTAATTCAAATTTAATTTCATATTAAATAATTACACTTATAATATTGCCTTTTAGACTTGGATTCCAAATCCAATCTAAATGGGTCTCAAAGGCCCAATTAGTATCCAATACTATTCAATTAAAGTCCAATGGGCTTTCAATTAATTCTTTAGGCATGGGCTTTGGCCATTATGGATCCAACCCAAGATGCCATGGGCCAATTAGGAATCACTCTATGCCAAAAATCAATTTAAGCCCATTAGGCCCAATTAAATTTTTTTTAAAGGCCTAAAAGTCATGTTTGGACTTTATGGAAATGGTTTTAGGCCCAATTGGATCCAACCCAATTGCCCAAAACCATACTTGGCCCAACCAAACCCTTTAAGCTCAATTACAACAAATAAATTAACACATTATTCCAAATTACATATTAATCCAATTAAAGTGTAATTGCCATAATGAATCAATTAACCTAATGTTTCCAAAACACTAATTAATTCAACTAATCATTCTCACCATTTCCAATTCATGTCCAACATATTTTGAAGCAAAATCAATTCTTCCTAACATGCTTCATTCACGGCAATAAGCAAGAAATCAAGATTCAATTTTGATTTCAATCCAATTAAATAAACAATCAACATTCAATTTCATGCAATTAACATATCCAATTGTTAAATTCAAAAAATTACCATGAGAATTACTAGGTCTCCATTCGGCCAAGGTTAGGATTTTGGGAAAATGTTTGATCCAATCAATTTCACAAATCCAATTATGCACAAATCCAATTCATCATCATCAAAACACAACCAAACAACCAATTTTGAATTTTCATACTCCAAGCATAAAATCCATAAATTAAAGTTTAGAACCCTAAAATTCAAATCAAGTTTGGATTGGCTCTTTATACCATTGTTAGTGTCTCTAAGACTTTCCAAGGATCCTAAACATGATTCTAGTGTGAATAAAATCAAAATAAGTAGCGGAAATACTCACATTGATCGGATGGGAAAAATTCAAAACTTTCTTTGAAGATGAAGCTCCAAGCCCTCCTTTTGAGTTCCAAACTCTTGGGTGAGTTTCCCTATCACCTTCCTATGACTCCTTTAAGTGCTAGCTTGAACAAATTTGAAAGAAAATTTTCCCTCCAAGAGATGCAAAGTTTCGGCCATGAGAGAGTTTAGGAAGAGAGTGAATAGTTCAATTTTGTTTCTAAAAATCGATACAAAAGTTGACTTCCAAAAGTTAACTTTTAGTGTCTTAGGTGTGTTGTGTAATTAAAGTCCAACAATTAAAGTTTCCAACCACTTCCATCACAAATTGACAAGTGATATAAGTTGTGGGTCCCACCCAATTAATTCCAAATCAAGTTGGCTTACACAACACACTTTGGGCCCGGTTCGTTCAATTAATATATCTGATATATTATTTAGCCCAAATAAATAAATTAAATAGTAAAATCCAATTTAACTATTAAATTTACTTTGCCGATTAATTCCAAATTAATAGCGTTCTCTCTTCTAGACGAATTTAATCCCAGATAAATTCTTGACGCAATTAATCCAATATTAATTTTCTGTCATATAATTAATCCCAGATTAATTTTCTCTCTCATAATTAATCCCATATTAATTTTGTTCGAGTCAAATGTCATCGGTGAATCTTTGGGAAGTGACCCAAGAGATCCATAGATATGTTGGCAGTAAATATGGTCATCGGACTATCCGAACACGTGCGTACCCGGTACCACGTTCTTACCGATTTACAAGACATGGTTGGCTTCTAGCAAAACACCGTGCCTACCCAATTTTCCAGAAATATATTCAACATGAAATATATATATAATTTGTATAAGGCGTAGTATACAATGTATTGCGTATTAGAATCCAGTATCGGATGTCACATGCTAGGCCTAGGGCTGGAATTATGTCTGCCCCGTACGAAGCATATATCGGATCACTAGAAACTAGTCTCTGTAATTGGATAATCATGACCTAGTCATACTATCCCGATAGCTCCAGCATTTAAGAGTACTAGTTATGTATCATTGTGTGATCATCATCTCCATATGACTGAAGTGATACTTCCAACTTGACATCACACCCAATACACTACGATTCTCAGTATACCCAGAAGTGGCGTACACAGAACATGTTAAAGCTCCGGATGACCAAAACCAAAGTATACTGATTGTCTCAAGTATTAGCGATGCAAGTCTCAGGTTAAGACCACATACACCTACCCTGATTCAGATTCCCATAGACACATAATCATACTACCAATGGAATTCCGAGGGGTCTATCCAGAGCGAAGCTGTTCCCTGTCCAACGGCTAACAGATCCTCTTATCATACTTGCATAAGTATCTAATACTTAAATATATGAGAACTATGCCGTTAAGCTTCCATAACGCGCACAAGTATAATACTAGTCTATTCCGCATTATCGATGTCCAGTCTCGATAATACTACGACTATGGATATTTAATGATTAAACCTTTCGTGGATTAATATTGTCTCATATCTTATTAATCTGGTACTAATCATATGGACTTTTATCATTTATATATCCATGTAATCCAATTACAAAATGATAAAAGATCAATTTCCTTTGTCACATAGTTAATTTGTACAAAAACACCATGTCTTTTACAAATAGTGATGCTATAGGTCATAATTGTCCAACACTGAGGAGTTTCTCGTTCTCATTCCCGAGGTTGTTTTCCATTATCGGAGTGCCATTCCCGGCTTGCTCGTCCTCATTCCCGAGGAGTTGCTCATCCTCATTCCATAGGTAATTCTCCATTCCCGGAGTGCCATTCCCGGCTTGCTCGTCCTCATTTCCAAGGATTTACTCATCCTCATTCTCGAGGTTGTTCTCCATTCCCGAAATGCCATTCTCGGCTTGCTCGTCCTCATTCCCGATGAGTTGCTTGTCTTCTCCGCTTTTCTTTTTCCTACGAACACAAAACAAAAATTATATGTATGCGATGTGTATGCATGTATGCATGGATGCATTCCCTATTCCGAAGTATTTTCTTTGTCCTATTGGCTAGATGTCATCCTTGGTTAGGCCTTCCTTGCGCTATAGGGTTTTCTTCACTCCTTTAGGAATCTTTTTGGCCTTTGGTGCCATTTGCCTATGAAAAGTCATTGGTCGCCCCCTTGGCCTGCTTATAGTTTCCTTCTGCCTATTCTCCTCCTAGTGATTGCTCAATTCTCTTTGGTCTCATAGCTCAAGGCGAGGTGGTAGACTGGTCATCCCTAGGCTTGGATCAGCTTTTCTGCTATTCGCTACCAGCACCGGGTCAAGGTGGATTACGCCTTTTTGAAAGCGGCCTCATCCTTTTGGGATCATGTCTTCCGATTCCTATATTTCGAAACATGCCATCTCCCTGAGGAGTTTGCCACCATTCTCCGCTTGCATTTTTCTCTTACTACAATTCTCGGATAATGAAAATCATGTGTTCCGATTCTGGAAGCTTTCATTTGCTGTCTTGAGCATGCGAAAAAGGTACTGCCTTGCGCTTCGTCCATTGAGTCACAAGTCCTTTCTATCTTTTTCCTAAGCTGTCCTTTCAGATTTTCAACTAAGCAGACTGCTCTATCTTGCTTGAGTCACCTTTTCAGGTTTTCAACTCAGTGAGCTAAATATTTTTTTTCTGATCTGTCCTCATTCTCGAGGCTCTTCGCTCGTCTTCATTCCCGAGGTTCCTCTCCATTCTTGGAGTTCTTCTCCTAGATCTCGTGACCTTGGTCCAACATATAAGAATACAAAAGATGTGATTTGTATTCAATTGACTCTAATATTTCCCAGTTAGCTGCCATTTATGCAATCTATGAACTTCTTGAACATTTGTTTCAATAAAGACGTTTGCACTACTTCTTAGTACATATGTAGGAAATAAACTGCATTGTAAGGGTACCTCTCTCCTTAATGGATTTTACAATTAACCATTTTTCTTGCTCACTCATGCTTTTTTTTTTTTTGCTTGGGCTGTCCTTTACGGATTTTCAACCCAACGAGCCTTTCTCTTTTTTTTTTTCTTTTTTTATGCAAAGCATTGTTTCCTGTCCACGTTGATGGTCTCGGTGAACTCGTTCCCTTCCAAATCTGACAGTCTCACTGCCCCATTTCTGGTATAACTATATGTAGTAAAAGGCCTTTTATCCTTTTCTCATCCAGAAATGCTAGCTGTTCGAACCTCTGTGAGGCCCATTCCTGCTCAGGCAATTTTGCCTCTGCTAGTACTCGGATTGATTGTATCTCTATTCCCACTGGTAACACTGTATGTACCATTATCGCCCCCAGTGCTTCGGGTTCTATGGCCAAATACAGCACCAAAGGTTTGCCCGGCCTTCGTCTCTGACTTAACCATCATGTCATCCATGTATACCTCAATCTCTTTATGCATCCAGTCGTGGAATAATGTAGTGGCCATTCGTTGGTAAGTGGCTCCCATTTAGTTATCACCGAAGTTCTATACCCCTACAGGCCATACGGCAGTTTGTCAGCCCAATCTTAGTTAGTATTTTCTTTATGCCTTTTCTTTTCTTTTCCCTTTTTTTTGTTTTCTTCCTTTCTGTCCTTCTTCGGTACCGGCACAATGTTGGCTAACTGCTCGGGGTACTTCATGATGAATGGTAAATCTATCGCTATTTCCCACTCATTTAACCTAATATTTTGTATATTTTCTTGAGTTTTGTTAATATTTTGATGTGTTTTGTGTTATTTTGTAGATAAATAAAGTTTCAGGACATTCTGGAGGTGATTTGGAGCAAAATTGTGAAAAATTGGCAAAAATGGCATTTTGGTAAATTGTCTGCGTCGCGACGCCCAAACCCTTGGCGTTACGAAGCCTAACGTACGCCGAGTGCTGCTATCATGCGCCGGGTCAACGGGTCAGAATCTGAAAAGTTGACTTTGGTAACGTGCGCCGTGCCACGTGTCACCATCACAGAAGATCTACTAACGTGCGCCTGCCACATGTCATCATCTCAGAAGACCAGCTAAAATGCGCCGCCTGCCACGTGTCAAAAATCTACGGTGTCGACAAAATGCGCGTGACACGTGTCACCTTCTCATTGGACAGAATTATTGGCAAATCACATTCTGCCACGTGTCGCTTTCCCATTGCACCACTTTCTGCGCGTGCCACGTGTCATTTCCTGATTGTGCCGATATTGTACACGTGGTCAAACTGTGTTGACTGAAGACACGTCTTGGCGTCACGATGCGTGACCTCTTGGCATCGCGACGCCGGAACCAGATTTTGCCTATAAATTCGGCTCTTCGTCACTTCATTTGGTGTGCTTTCTTTGGGATTTTTTCCCTGTTTTTAAAGGATTGCATCTAGTTTTTGTAAAATTAAATAATATTTAAATTATGTATTTTAATTTTCAGTAGTAATAATAGTTCTTCTTCTTCTTCTCTTTTCTTGTATGTTTTCTAGATAAATTTATGTTGGGGTAAAGGTGAAACTTTTTACTTTTATAATTTAGATTAATCTCCCTTTGTTATAATATATAAATTATTTAAAACCTGACTTAATAAGGATACCGCTATATTGGTCGGTTGGTAATTATTTTTAAACTGGTTTTAACCTGACTTAATGAGGATACCGCCTGGTTGGTTGGTTGATATTTAATTATTAATTTGATTTAATCAGGATACCGCCTATATGGCCGGTTGGTAAATATCACACATATTTATATATTATAATAAAGAGATTTCAAAATTATAAATAGTAAATGTAGATTAATCTCTCTTTAATTATAATATGGAAATAGTAATATGAATTAAAAGATGAATCCGCCTTAATGGCTGGTTTTTAGGTGACAGATAATTACCGCCTATATGGCTGGTTTTTGGCTAAATAATAAGACCGTCTTTATGGCTGGTTCAATTTAATTAGATAATACTGAAAATTTCCATATTATAATAATTTGAGATTTCTAAAAGTAGATCATCTATCTCCAGCAGTTTATTTTATTTTAGGGAAGTGATGAAACACAATATCCACACACTTTATAATTGATTTTCTTTATTATGGGTAATTCTATAGTTTGTTTATTGAGTCTTAAGCTTAATGCTTCTTATTGTCTGATCACCAATAAGATTGATATGGTAAACTTAAAATGAACTAGACATAGGGATTTTAGGTTTCATCCTTAGATTCAATAGCTCAGGATCTTCCTTGAGGATAGATAACCCTTTAATAGATTTTTCTTTACAGGATAGGAATATACATGTCGGGCGTGGGTAGCCATAATTGGAACTTGGTCTTAATGAATCTAGGTAATTTGGTTGACATAGGAATATGATTCAATTGGGTTATACTGGGTATTTGCGTCTTACTATCGGAAAAGGCTTTTGCATATCATCGTGTTCCAGGTTAACAAATTAAATTATTACATATAAATAAGTGAATCAATTCATTTTTGGCGCCGTTGCCGGGGACTTATTTTTCTTGAGTTATTAATTTTGAAGCTATCTAATTTACTTGAATCTAAATTTCTTTATTTTTATCAGTAATTTTTATTTCTTTATTTTGTTTTCAGGTGATTGAAAAATGGAACATTATTGGGAGATTGAGAGATTACGAGCTTTACAAGAAGATACACCCCACATTTAGGAGCAACAGTCCCGTTTTCTGAGGCATGTTGTCTAGCCCAATGACTATCACTGGATGCCAAAATCAAGCAATACTACATTTGCTCAACAGAACGAAAGGGGGAGATGTGACATATGTAATGGTAACCACCCGATAGATCATTGCGAGTACAACTACAATCCAGGGTGGCAGAGCTATCAAAATCCTTCATGGTACGAAGAACCATCACATTTTCCATCTTATCCACCATATACCTTTGATTTCCATCAATAACCAGAACCATCAGAGGAAGATCAGATGGTTGACATGCTCAAAGATTGGGTCAAGAGACAAGACGAAAAGTTGGATACAATGCTTGAAACATGCCAGAATCAATTTGAAAGTATTCAGAGACAATCAGAATTCATTCAGAGACTGACAGATCAAACAAGACAATTACCTCAAGAAGAATTATCAGATGAAACTGACAAAGCCTTCGAGTACCCAGAAATCCACAATGACACCTTAACAGAGGAGGAGGCTGAGCATTATCAATAATACGAAGTATCAGTTCAGGAGCCCAAACCAGCAAAGTCTCTATTTGACTTTTATTATTCAGATTCTGACGAGGATGAAGCTGATCTATTTGTACCAACTGCACCAACAACGGAGGATCAAACTTTCAATCCTTAAAATGAAAATCTAGGAGCATGCTTTGCAACGATGTTTGAAGAAGATCTTCTTGAACCATCCATTCCAGTCATATCAGAGGATGAAGACCTAAAATCTTACATTTCTTTACATCCTCAGGTTGAAAATTTTAAAGCATGCATTTCATAGATGACAGATGAAGAACTGAACGCGGAAATCCTAAAATACATATATGAAGAAAAGGTGGAGCAAAAAATAGAGCAAATTGAGGAGCAATTGTCAGACAAAATTGAAGATCCAGAGCATTCAGGAGAAACATCACTGTTTTGGGGAGTACAAATCAAAGATATAGCCCAAAAGCTTGACAGAACGAAACTTCCATTCCAAGTCAAGCACCATACGAGACCTCCTGATTTTCTTTCTTTCTTTTCAAGAACCACTGGAGCAACAAAGGTTAAAAAGGTGGCACAAGCACTGAATGGGACAAAATATTTTTTGCCCCTTTACCGTTGGAAGAGACCATTCAAAAGCAACGCTCATGCGATTGTCTTTAATCGGACATCCAAAACGACGCTAAAACCTCCTTGACAGATAGATTTCAGTCACGTCTGGCTGAAGACGAAAAATTTAGCGCTAGTAGGGAGGCAACCCATGCAATTTGTTGTAATTTTTTGTTTTCATATTTTGTGTATACATGTTGTAGAGTTTTTAATTTTGTGTGTTATTTTTTGTAGGGAAAAACACAAACGGAGCATTTTAAGACATAAGGAATGGTGTTTGGCAATTAGAAAAAAAAGAGCTAATTCATTTGTGATGGCTGAGTAAAAAATTAATTGTTGAGACGCATCCTAATGAATTTATACTAAGCGAGTGGCGTATTGCGTACACAATTCCGTTGCCTTAATTATTGCTTTGTTTTGCTTTTTTGTTGTAATTATCTTTATTTTCGTAGACAGGATCCAGACTTTTTGACCTTTAATGATTTCTTTTGTTGTTTAGCAAAAAAACGTCCTCTAGAAGATACTAGTGCTATTATTACTCACCCTTTTCAGGTACTATAAATTCAGCCCGTCATTGCACTTTTGAAGGCATCCAGAGTTGAGAAAGAAATACATATAAAAATGGAAGCCACTTCGAGAAGACGAGTTGAAAACTTCTGTGTGTTTCGCATTAGTAGTGTTGGTACTAAGCCACAATACGTAGAGGCAGCACAAGAATTGGGTCGAGTCTTAGCTGCAAGGAATATGCATTTAATATATGGCGGAGGCAATCTTGGACTTATGGGGATCGTTTCAAAGGCTGTACAGGAAGGAGGCAGTCACGTTTTGGGAATCATCCCAAAACCCTTGGCATAGGAAAATCTTATTGAACCATTAAACGGAGAGGAACTGATCGTGCCAGGTATGTCCGAGCGATTGGTAGAAATGATTAATCGTGATAATGCTTTTATCGCTTTGCCAGGTGGCTTGGGCACATTGGAGGAAATTTTTATAGTGCTATCTTGGGCGAACTTAAACATACACCAGAAACCGCTTGGACTGTACAACGTTGATGGATTTTATGATTTTCTTTTTGTGTTTCTTGATGATGCCCGGAGAAATGGGTTCGTGTCAAAACCTATGGAAGAACTCCTCTATACTGCCAGAACTGCTTTGGATCTAATAGACCAACTATTAGCCTATGAACCACAAATGGACCCTGTCCTTTCAAAGATAAATTTGTCCAAGGATGATCGTGGTAAGAGGCGTCGTGTTAATCTAGATCTTAACCTTTAATTTCCTGTAGAATTTTAGCTAATCAGGTATTATCTTCTAAACTATTTTTCTACTGTTTAAGACATTGGGGACAATGTTTCATTTAGGTTTGGGGGAGGGAATTAGTTGATCAGTACCTTATTTTTTTTAGTTTGTGTGTTATTTTTATTTTTAGTCCAAAATTCCTTCAAAAAATACAAAAAAAATTTGATATTTTTTTCAAAAATTTTAAAAATACTTTGCGTTTTTGTGTTTTTATTTTGATTAAAAAGGTGAAATTGGTAAGAGATGGCTGATGAGTGGTAAATCTATCACTATTTCCCACTCATTTAACCTAATATTTTGTATAGTTTCTTGGGTTTTGTGAATATTTTGATGTGTTTTGTGTTATTTTGTAGATAAATCAAGTTTCAGGACATTCTGGAGGTGATTTGGAGCAAAACAGGAAAAATTGGCAAAAAGGGCATTTCGATAATTTTTGCGCGTCGCGACGCCAAGACCTTCAGCGTCGCGACGCCTAACATGAACCAGATCTGCTAACGTGCGCCGGGTCAACGGGTCAGAATTTGAGAATTTTGACTATGCTAACATGCGCTGTGCCACGTGTCACCATCACAGCCGATATGCTAATACGCGCCGTGCCACGTGTCATCATCCTACGGTGCCGACAATTACTATTTCCACGTATGACACGTGTCATCCTACCTGTCGTCACGTCACCCGGTCAACGAGTCAACTCTTCCACGCGTCTTGCCATGTCATCATCCACGTCAGCATAATAATTGAGCTCTTAGCCGCCTCGCCACGTGTCGCATTATCCTCTTATCCTAATCGCCACGTGTCAAGCCAAGAGCATGCCACGACTCAGTGTTCCAGCGTACCGACGCCAAAGGCTCTAGCGTCGCGACGCTAGAAGCTTATCCGCGCCTATAAATTGAGCTCGAGATTTCTGAATTTGTTGTACCATTCTCTCAATTTCTTTGATGTAAATATGGAGTTCTTCTCTCTCTAAGTTTCGTTTTAATTTTTAGTTTTTAGTTTTGTAATAATTTTAATTACTTTTTGTAATAATAGTAATTTACTTTCTTACTTCTTACAGTTTTTACTATTCATCATGAGGAGGTAACTTCCCCAGCTAGGGTGAAAGGTAATTCTTTTACTATTGCTATTTAGATTAATCTCCCTTAAAAATAATATATTCACTATTTAAAATTTGAATTAAAAAGGATACCGCTATATTTGTCGGTTGGTAATTTAATTTTAATCTGGTTTAAACCTGACTAATCAAGGATACCGCCAGATTGGTCGGTTGGTAATTTAATTTTAATCTGGTTTTAACCTGACTAATCAAGGATACCGCCAGATTGGTCGGTTGGTAATTTTATTTTGGTTCCGCCTTTATGGCTGGTTACGGACAAATATTACCGCCTTAATGGCTGGTTGGACTTAATTTGACTTAATCAGGATACCGCCAGATTGGTCGGTTGGTAATATTATCACAAGTTTATATATTATTTTATGGGAGATATCTAAATTAGTAGTAGTAAAAGTAATTCCTTTTACCTTAGCATTTATTTTATTGTAATTTACCTTTCAGTATTTACTTTACCGCAATTACTTTTCAGCATTTTATGTCTTTTATTTTACCAGCCCTATCTATGTGTCGTAACTAAATTAGTTATCTAGGGTTGTGATGACTTTTAATATCACCGGTTTATAAAGGGTTAGATTATAGTTTGGGTATTATAAAGATTTATTTATTAAGTCTTAATCTTAATGCTTTTTAATTAACTGGCCATTAATTAAATTGACTAGGTAAACTTAAAATGAACTAGACATAGGGATTTTAAGTTTAAGACCTCAGACTTAATAACCAACGATCTTCCTTGAGGATAGATAACCCTTTAATAAATTTCCTTACACGATAGGAATATACCTGTCGGGCGGGGGTAGCCTTAATTGGAACTTAATCTTAATGAATCTAGGTAATTTGGTTGACATAGACATATGGTTCAATTGGATTATACTAGGTGTTTGTAATTGACCATCGGAAGAGGCTTTTACATAATTTAGTGGTCCAGGTTAATAAATCAATATTTTACCCAACCATAAGATTACCACTTCATCTTTAAAATGATATTAAAAGAAATCACAACCCTAGATAGTTTTTAATATTGAATTTTCTTAAAATCTACTTTCGAACAATTTTATTTACTTGTCTTTAAATTTAGAATCGTCGCCATTTCAAATCAATTAAACAACCTGTTAGATACTAGTAATCATTTGACCTTATAAAATTAATAGCTTAGGTATTAAGTCCTCGTGGGATCGATACTTTTTATACTACTTGAATGATACGTACGCTTGCGTTATACGTGTGTGTTTACGCCGGTCAATGGCTGAGTAAGGAGTTTTCACTTAAGAGACGTATCTCAAGCCTATTTTTGAAACAAGTTAATTTTTGTTTATTTCATTTTGAATTATTTAATTTGTGAATTCTCCATAAAAGTGACTAAAATGGATCTTCATATGCTCAGTTGACAGGTATTATCAACATACATAGTAACATACAGACATGAGCTAAAATTGAAAAGTTTGTAATATTCAGTTCTTTAATTTAATTAGAGGAAGCATCTCAAAAACCAATGGAGTAAAAATAAAAAAAAATAAAAAAAAAATATGAGATCCGAGTTATTAAGTCTGTAAGGGTGTTTTAACACCTAGTGCCCTAAAACCAACTGGTTTGGGAGTCACTGGCCCAAAGCTCGCTACATGGATCAAAGATGCTGCAAAATATATATATATATATATATATATATATATATATATATATATATATATAATATATATATATCTAAAATCTGAGTAATTAAGTCGGTAGGGGTGTCTTAACACCTGGTACCCTAAAGCCAACTGGTTTGGGAGCCACCGACCCAACACTCGTTATATAGATGGAAGATATTGTATATAAATGAAAAATAGAGAAAAAAAATCAAGGAAAAAATCTGAAAAATTATTCCATTGCTACAAAAAGATGTGAAATCTGATAGAAGTTTAGGACAAAAATATTACTCTCTTATCAACTGCACTTATGACTGTTGTGGGCAAAAATGAGTTGATTAATATTTTATTGGCTGTGTATATGGAGAATGGTAAATATAATCAGAGAATTTACTTATTCAGTAATTTAGAAAGAAACAAAACAACTAGTAACTTGGAGTAGAAGTTTCACCTAATTAGTCATTAACATCTTTATTCTCTTTTCGCTTGTCTTTTTGCTTTTGTGTGCATTAGTTTTACTACCTTTTTACTTTTGTAAAATGTTTGTGGGTATCATTGCTGTAAACCCTCACTAGAATACAACTCGTCCACTAGGGACACCTAGAGGTTTAAAGGCTTGTTGCATAAGCTAAATGCAACTGTGATCCCTATGAAAGTGGCTTAGTTAAATTTTATTATGTTATTTTATTTTGTGTTTTGCTCGAGGACTAGCAAAATGTTAGGTTTGGGGGTGTGATGAGTGGTAAATCTATCACTATTTCCCACTCATTTAACCTAATACTTTGTATAGTTTCTTGAGTTTTGTGAATATTTTGATGTGTTTTGTGTTATTTTGTAGATAAATAAAGTTTCATGACATTCTGGAGGTGATTTGGAGCAAAACAGTAAAAATTGGCAAAAAGGGCATTTTGGTAAATTGTCCGCGTCGCGACGCGTAACGTACGCCGAGTGCTACTATCATGCACCGGGTCAACGGGGCAGAATCTGAAAATTTGACTTTGCTAACGTGCACCGTGCCATGTGTCACCATCACATAAGATCTACTAACGTGCGCCTGCCATGTGTCATCATCCTACGGTGCCAACAATCATCATCTACGCTAACGTGCGCCTGCCACGTGTCATCGTCTCAGAAGATCAGATAAAATGCGCCTACAGAATGCGTGTGACACGTGTCACCTCCTCATTGGACAGAATTATTGGCAAATCACATTCTGCCATGTGTCGCATTCCCATTGTACCACTTTCTGCGCGTTCCACGTGTCATTTACTGATTGTGCCGACATCGTACACGTGGTCAAACCGTGTTGACTGAAGACACGTCTTGGCGTCGCGACGCCGGAACCAGATTTTGCCTATAAATTCGGCTCTTCGTCACTTCATTTGGTGTGCTTTCCTTGGGAGTTTTTCCCTGTTTTTAAAGGATTCCATCTAGTTTTTGTAAAAATAAATAATATTTAATTTATGTATTTTAATTTTTAGTAGTAGTAATAGTTCTTTTTCTTCTTCTCTTTTCTTTTATGTTTTGTAGTTAAATTTCTACTGGGGTAAAGGTGAAACTTTTTACTTTATAATTTAGATTAATCTCCCTTAGTTATAATATATAAAATATTTAAAACCTGACTTAATAAGGATACCGCTATATTGGTCGGTTGGTAATTATTTTTAAACTGGTTTTAACCTGACTTAATGAGGATACCGCCTGGTTGGTCGGTTGATATTTAATTATTAATTTGATTTAATCAGGATACTGCCTATATGGCTGGTTGGTAAATATCACACATATTATATATTATAATAAGAGAGATTTCTAAATTATAAATATAAAGGTAGATTATTCTCTCTTTAATTATAATATGGAAATAGTAATATGAATTAAAAGTTGATTCCGCCTTAATGGCTGGTTTTAATTATGTAACATAATGTGACACCGCCTATATGGCTGGTTTTTAGGTGACATATAATTACTGCCTATATGGCTGGTTTATGGATAAATAATAAGGCCGCCTTTATGGCTGGTTCAACTTAATTAGATAATACTGGCAATTTCCATATTATAATAATTTGAGATTTCTAAATGTATATCCTCTATCCCCAGCAGTTTATTTGGTTTCAGGGAAATGATGAAACACAATATCCACACACTTTATAATTGATTTTCTTTATTATGGGTAATTCTTTAGTTTGTTTGTTGAGTCTTAAGCTTAATGCTTCTTATTGTCTGATCACCAATAAGATTGATATGATAAACTTAAAATGAACTAGACATAGGGATTTTAGGTTTCAGCCTTAGAGTTAAAAGCTCACGATCTTCCTTGAGGATAGATAACCCTTTAATAGATTTCCTTACAGGATAGAAATATACATGTCGGGCGTGGGTAGCCATAATTGGAACTTGGTCTTAATGAATCCAGGTAATTTGGTTGACATAAGAATATGATTCAATTGGGTTATACTGGGTATTTACGTCTGACCATCGGAAGAGGCTTTTGCATATCATCGTGTTCCAGGATAACAAATTAAATTATTACACATAAATAAGAGAATCAATTCATCTTTATAATAATATTGTGTGGAGTCACGACCCTAGATCCTTGAGTCTTTTATTTTATTTTCCTTAGTATTTTCTTTTGAGTCTATTTTTATTTTATTTTGCAAAACCACATTCAACCAACCAAAAGTAATCAATTCATTTCTCCCTATAATTAGATACCTTTAAATAAATAGTATCAATAATTAATAACAACAGTAGGAATTAAGTCCTCGTGGGATCGATATTTTTATACTACTTGAACGATACGTGCGCTTGCGTTATACGCGTGTGTTTACACCGGTCACTTCACAACCTCTAAGAACCCCACATCTATTTGTTTCTTGACTACTTCCCTAACCTTTTCAGCCCACTCTGGCCTCATTCTTCGGAGCTTCTGCTTTAGTGGCCTCGTGTTTGGATAAGTTGGTATCGTGTGTTGGGCAATACCCTTGTCTACTCCAGACATGTCTTCATAGGACCAGACGAATACTTTTGCATATTTTATTAACATTCTCTCTAATTCTTTTCGCTCATCAGAGGTAACCTCACTTGCAATTGAAATTTCCTTTGGGTTTTCACATGTACCAAGATCAAATGCATTTGTCTTTGTTGAGTTAATGTCAAATATGCCCATGTCATGCGTGTTATGATGCAGACTAACATGAAAAGACTCGAACAAGTAAGTAAAATCAATGTCTTTATGATTAATAAATGCAGGATTACAATTAAATAAGTCAGGAAAATAAATATCTTCCTAATTTGCAGTCTTGTTTTCTTTCGTCTTCTTGCTTTCTTCGGGCGTCAGATTCTCCAACTGCAATAGTTCTTCTCCCGGTTTATTTTCCTATTTTGCAACCTCCTCTTTGCACTGCTCAAGAAGTTTTCCCACAAATATCTCCTCTGTTCTGTTTTATCTTCATTACTGCAGACCCATATCCCCAAGCAGGAAGCTTGGTGGTTGGGAGTTTGGAGGACAAAGCTTTTGGGTAGGCCGGAGTTGATCATGTAGGTGTGTATAAGGTTTTTGTATGTGTTGGGTTGTTCTTTTTCTGGGTTGGGTATTTTATGGGTGTCAAAAATGTATTGGATCACATGCCTGAGGCGGGCGTAGTTGTCAGTTTCGTGGCCTTTTTGCTGATGGAATTAACAGTATAGGTTTAGGCCAAGGTAGTGTGGCACAAGGTTTGGAAGTGGTTTATGTTCTAAGGGATTTATGAGTTCTTGCCTCTTCAACTATTCAAATACCTTTGAGAAAGGTCTACCAAAATTGGAGAATCGCCTGTTTCTGATAGCAGTGACCTTAGGAGGAGCGGGCTTGGTCACTTAAGGCCCCCCAATAGTCTTTCTATATGGCCGTAAAACTTTTTGTTCTCGGTTTCCTCTTCCTCGATACCCATGACAGTTTCTCTTAACTGTCAAAAGTCACTAATCGTAGAGGTCATCCTTCTCAGCTAGTTATAAATGGAGGGCTTGGTTCCCTTAATGATCATCATAATCTGGTCCTTCTCTGAGGACCGTGTCTGCATCTTCAAGAGTTGGCTTCTCCAGCGATTCACATAATCTTTAATGTTCTCCACTAGCTTATATTTGGTGTTTTCTAGGTCACAGAGTGACAAGTCTATCTTCAGGTCCGTGACAGATTGGTTCAAGAAGGCCTCCGATAATGCTCTCAAGTCATCCATGACCTTTTTCCCCTAGGCTGAACTCATCATTGATGCAATGAACTCATCATTGAACCATTTCCGTTGAACTTGGCCCTGTCAGACATCTTAAACTAGGGAGGTAGCTGTTCTTCGAAAGTCATTGCATCATAGTCTAATAGATCTTCATGTTTTCCCTTCATTTTACGGGTAACTCACTCTACTTGTTCTCTGAGTTTTTGTAACTCTGCCTGAGACCCGTTAATCTTCCCGTGGCATATTCAGCCATGTCATCATCAAAAATATAGATTTCTTCACTCGCCCTATTCGGGGGCTCTTCACGCATTCCATCCTCATTATTTTCTGTTCCCACGGTGTGGGGTACTGTCAGATTGGCCATAGCATTGGTCAAAGCTTGTAGTTGCTCAGTAATTTTGCTGATGTTGGACAATAATTGATCTATGCGGGAATCTTCACTGCCTGGCGCATCCATGGTTGTTAATCTTTTCTTGACAAATCTTCCTTCTTTTCTAACCCAACAGATATCTATGATGGCTGTTAAAACAAGGGGTTAGTATGATGCGTGTATGCATGAAATGCATGTAGTTATCGAAACAACATATATCCTTCCGACCTTATTCCTCCCACACTCGTGGTAAAGTCCATTTCTGCCCTAGGTATGGCTCATTTTGTGCACCAATGTGGGGGTACACAAGATCGTTCTCTCCTACGCTACATGGGTGAACCTTGGCCACCTCAGTCTATTTTCATCGATAAAAGACAAAGACCGCCCATTTACAAGATTGACTAAGCCTATTTTGGGGATCATGCCATTGTCTAGAAATGACGAATTGGGCCTTCGGTAATCACTGTTATGGGGATGGATTTGGAGATATCCAAAAGTATACAAATATGCCATAACAAGGCGTATATTTCCTAGATAAAATTTAGTACGGATATCAGACTCATGCATTTGGCATATACGGATCATGTTTGGACCATCTAAGCCCATCAAGGTTTTCATACAAGTTGGCCCGTTATCATTTTAAAGCGTTCAATCAGATTATCACGAGGTGCAAACTTGTCGCAATTGAAAAGGCCCAACAGGTTTACACTTTTGGGATAATGTGGCTAAACAACTTCAAATGAGAAGTGGCCCAATCGTCATAAGATACAAACTCGTCCCAGTTTAAGTGTCCCAACAAGTTCGTATCCTATGACGAGAGGCCCAAATGGATCCAAATGATAATGGTCCCAAACACAAGCATATGGGTAGTTTCTATAGGACATATAACTAGGGTTCATATGTGGGCTTATAAGGGTATGGATAAGGCTCTCATCGGTGAAGGGTTGCTCAAAACTTGGTCTCCCCAGTCAAGGGTTCGAGCGAACAAGTGAGCGCGCCTTTTTTATACCCTAGGGTACGTGCCAACGAGTGATGGTTATCATCACATAATGATCCACCGCCTTGAGTGAAAGCGACTTCACGATACATGATGCCATCGGGGTAAGAAGCGAATGCAAAATATATGAGACTTCGGTAACCAAAGCCAAAGCCACTGAACACTACAAGACATTATTTCGAGGTCGATTCTCTATCTGACATAATCCAAGAGACAACATTTGACATGAATACAATAACCCAAGGAACATTAGAGCCTTTGCAATTACCAACAGGCCCAATCACACGCCAAAGAGCTAACAAGATCACAGACGTAATAGCGGGGCCAGAGTTTTCATATAATAGATGCATTCATCATTCTAGTTTTTACTTGCCTTATGAGATTGATTATGATTCTAATTCTTTAACTCATATGGATTTATTATCTTTGATTTTTATTAAGCTTGGGAGTATGAATGATAAGTGAAAGGCAGAGTTGGTGAGAATAATAGGTTTCCAACGTATTTTGTATGACCTCGACAATTGGGTGTGGCTTTATATGCAAGAGGAAAAGATCCAAGTTACAACCAAGAGGAGATGGTCCATTTCAAGTCTTGGAGTGGATCAACGACAATACTAACAAGCTTGATCTTCCTGGTGAGTTTGGCGTTCCTGCAATGTTTAATGTTTCTGACTTATTTTATTTTTAATGCAGGTTCAGATTCGAGGTCAAATCATTTTCAACAATGAGGGAAGCACATGAGTCTAAGCACACCAGAGACATTACAGGATGCAGCTAACAACTTGAAGGAACCCATGCAGTTTCCAACAGGTCCAATCACACGCCAAAGAGGAAAGAAGATCATAAAGGCCTTTGCGGGACTAGCTCAGAGCTATGTGACCAGTTGCAGCAACCAAGTCAAGTGCACACCAGAGACACATATGGGTAAAACCAGAGTGGTCCCCAGCTATTTCATTTGACCCGGATCAGCTCAGACTGAAGCATAGCAGAGCAGCTTCAGCACCAGCACTCTTTTGACCCGATTTGACCTATTTTGGGACTATGTTGAATTCGGCCAAATGGGGGCATTTTTTTCATTTGTTCTCAACGTGTTGACTTTATTTATGATGTAATTAAGCTATTTGACCAGGTCATTAGGGTTAATTATGCTTAGATCCTTGCTTATTGAGTAAGCACGTCAATTTACTATTTGATGTAAGCACCTCAAATTAGCTTAAGTTAGATTAGTTTCTAATCATTGTTTTAAGCTACTTTAGGTGGGAAAATACTTTTGGGGATGTGCTTGAATGAAAGCTCTCGGTAGTTTTTAGGTCTTTTGGTAATTTCACTTTAGGGACATTTTTATCCATTCACACCTTTGTGGTTTCTCTTTGTAACCTAATTAAACTTTGTTTTCATCTTCTTTACAATAACATACACAACATTGTGAGAAACTTTCAAGATTTTTAAGCTTTGGCTATGGCTAAATTTCTTGTGAGGGAGGGATTCCCCTTTTCAAGTTCAAATTGACTTATCTAAGCTTGGTAACTTAGTGGCGTCTCCATTGCTAGCAAAATACAATCTGATTTCATGCATATGGTTATCATGGACTTGAGTTTCATGGTGGTTAGGGGCTGATCTTGGTTGGGTTTTGTTCCTACAAAATCAGTATTCAGAGTTCTTGGGGTTTTAATAAAGAATACTTGGGGTTTGCTTGGTTTTGAACCCAAGTGAGTTTCTTGTCACTATCCCAGTGGAGTCTCTATCTGTAGGAGTGAAGCGGTGTTTACCGCTATGCCTATGATGCTCGGCGACCATGACATTGTTGGGCTCGTAGCCCATAGTGAGTACGGAGTAGCCTGCGGGGGACTAAACCGAAGAATAAAGGAGTCACCACCCGGTGTGAATTGGGAAAAGATTTAAGGCCGCACTCACCCCTCGTAAAGGAAGACCTCAAACCGTTAGGTTCAGAATGGTCCCTTACTTATGCCAGTATAATGGACAGGTTCACACAATGATATAGCCAAGTCTTATGCAGTTCATGCAAGATAATTCAAATAAACACACAAATTTGCACACCCATAAACATTAATGTAAATAAAAGCAAATTAAATTAAGAAATACAAGGTACAATTACGGGAATCATAACAATCAAAAGCAAATAAAGTGTCAATAAATAAATAGTAAACAAAATGTGAGTTAATCATGCATATATGGTATTTCCCGAGTGGTAAGTGGAGTTATATCCCAAGTACAGACCGCACTACCGTCCATTCGGATTTGGCTATGAAATTTACGTCTGGGTTTCCATCCGATATACCGAAAGGGATAATAACTCACATAACCATCAATGTAATTTAAACGGTCATAAAAAAAAGGGTGAAATAATAACAATAAAAGTAAACAGACAACAAGCTAAATAGCAAAAATAAATGAGGAATAATAAAATAACGATGAAAGTGAATGAATATATTATAAGATAAATAACAAAAATGGATAAAAAAATAATAATAAAATGCTGAAGAAGAAAAAATAATGTGACCAGAAATTTGGCCGTCTTTAATGTAGGACTTCGCATGCCTGACTGGGCGTATTTCACGTCCAGTCAGGCGCGCAGCGTCCATAGCTATAAAAATAAATGTAGTAAGGGTGCCCTCAGGTCTTATGTTTTAAGTTGCTTTCTCGAAAGTGCGTTAGGCCGTCGCCGGAAGGATTGAAGCTAGTTCGCTGTTCGCTGTTTCACTCGCTATTTTGTTATTTTCTGCTTGCTGTTTGCTGTTTGCTATTTTTGTCTGTTATTTTTGGTGATTTCGTGGTGCTGTTTTGGTTGTTTTTCTTACTATTTTGGCTAGTTGTTTTCACTATTTTTCTTGCTGTTTTTGGCTCACTGTTTTTATGGTTTTGGTCACTATTTTTGCTAATTGTTTTTCTCAATTTTGAAAACTATTTTTTCTGGTTTAGGGGCTGCTATTATCATGGATTAGAGGGTTTTTTTAACGATTTAGGGACTGTGTTTTCACGGTGTTTCAGGGTTTTTTTGTTTGTTGTTCAGGGTTGGTTTGTTCAGTGTAGAGGCTACTGTTTCTCGGTGTTTCAAGGTTGGTTTGTTCGGTGTTTCAGGGTTGGTTTGTTCAGTGATGGTGTTGTTCTAGGTTTTTTCTGTTTGTGTTGTTCCGTGAAAGGAGAAGAAGAGAAAGATGTTTCAAGGGTTTCTCTTGTTGATGATTGTCGTCTCTAGCTTCTTCCCATAGATGAAACTTGGTCCCTTTTTATAATGATTTGAATGGATCTCCAAAAAGGGGAACAAATCATGGAAATTTATTTTGGAATATAATCTTATAAATTTGGTGATGGAGATCTCAAATCTTTTTAATTGGAAAGTCTTGATGAGGGAATTTGAGCATGTGTTTTGTATGGGATTTCAAATCTGTGTTAAATTGGAAAGCGATTTGAAGGGATTTGCACATGTGAATTGCATGGGATTTTATTTAATTGGGGTAGATTTGGGCGTGCATGGAGATTTTGGGCGTGTGCATGGGACTTGGGCGTGTATGTTGGGTTGCATGGGCTTTGGGTCGAATGGGTTGCAGGGGCCGAGGCTAAGGTTTAAAGAAGAAACTGACTAGTGAGTCCGAATCCAATGAGGTGCGGATTTTGGGGGTTTTCTTTCCTTCCGGCATTCGTTTCCCGAATCTTCCATAATTTTTCAGTTAGTGCCTCCATACGAGGCTCATCATTGAGCTTATGCAAAAATATAGTGTCTACAATGGGCCGATTGCATGGGCTGCATGGGAGGTCCGAAATAGGGGCAGATGCATGTCTGAGGCTACGGTTTGATGCAAAAGCTGACTGAGTGAATCTGAGGCTGGCTATTGAGTTCGAATCCGATGAGGGGCTAATTTTGGAGGTTTTCCTTCCTTCTGGCATTCGTTTTTCGCAACTTCCGCAACTTTTCAGGTATGCCTCCATACGAGGCTGATCTTCGGGTTCATGTAAAAATACAGTGACTACAGTCGCCCCCACTTTGATGGGGTTGTATAGTGTGTGACAGTGACAACCCTATCAAAGTCATGCATGCATTTTTTTACTTACCTGATCCGTCCTCATTCCCGAGGCTCTTTGTTCTTCCTCATTCTCGAGGTTGTTCTCCATTCTTGGAGTTCTTCTTAATTCTTGGAGTTGCTCATCCTTATTCCCAAGGTTCTTCTCCACTCTTGGAGTTTCTCGTCCTCATTGCCGAGGTTGCTCTATTATTCTCCATTCTATGAGCTACTCATCCTCATTCCCGAGGTTCTTCTCTATTTTTAGAGTTGCTCGTCCTCATTCCTGAGGTTGTTCACCATTCTCAGAGTTCTTCTCCATTTCCGTAGTTCTTCGTCCTCATTGCAAAGGTTGCTCTATTCCTCTCCATTCTCGGAGTTTGTCTCCATTCTTGGAGTTGTTCATCCCCATTCCCGAGGTTGCTCTATTCCTCTCCATTCTCAGAACTGCTCGTCATCTTTCTCGGTGTTTTTCTCCTCCATTCTCGGAGTTCCTCTCCATTCCAGGAGTTCTTCTTCCTCATTCCCGAGGTTCCTCTTTTTTATAGTTGCTCTTCCCCGCCGCCGTTTTCTTTTTCTTCAAAGCCTGCGAACATAAAAACAAATTGTGTGTATGTGACTTGTTGCATGTATGCATGGATACATTCCCTACTCTGATGGGGTTTCTTTGTCCTATTGGCTCAATGTCATCCTTGGTTAGGCATTCCTTGTGATTGAGGGTTTTCTTCACCCCTTTAGGAATCCTTTTGGCCTTTGTTGCCCTTGTTGGGTTTCTAGATTAGTCCCAAGATTGATTTCAAGCAATGAAATCATGTGTGAATACTCAAAAGAAGTATGGCAGAATCATACTTACATTGATCGGCTTTTGCGATGCGAGGAACAATAAAAATCTTCAAGTTTTTCCTTCCATGTAGCTCACGGCAAAGCCCTCATTTTTTTACTCCATTTGCTCGGCCAAGCTCCAAGCTTGGGTGTGCATTCCATGCCCATGGGTGGGTTTCCCTATCACCTTCGTAAGACTCTTAATGTGTGCTAGCACCCGGAAAAATTTGTCGCAAATCTTTCCCTTGTTCTTCTTTGTTCTCGGCAAAGATGAACCAAAACAGAGAAAAATAGCCCATTGGGTGTGAGTGGAGAGAGAGAGGAAGAAGAATAGTGTTGGTTGATTTTTTGTTCAAAAACAAAGTCAAATGATATACCAAATTCAAAAACGGTAAATGAAATTAAAGCCATCAAACCACCACAATCAATCATGAATAGTGACTAGTTGTCAATCACTCAAAGTGACAAGACATCCATCACTTGATTGACTAGTGATTTGACACTTGATGTGACTTGTGGCCCACACTTGAATTCGAAATGTGAGTGGGCCCGCAAACACTCTCGATCTCGGGTTCACGAATTAATTCTAAATTAACTCGTTCGCCCGAATTAAAATCCAATTTTAATTCCGCATCGAAATCCAATTTCGTATAATATATCGAATATATTATTTTATCGATTAATTCCAAATTAATCGTTCTCTCTCTTTAAATAATATTTTATCCCAAATAAAATATCTCCGTAATTAATCCTAGATTAATTTTCTCTCTCTTATAATTAATCCCAGATTAATAAAGTGCGAGTCATACGTCATCGGTGAATCTTCGGGAAGCGACCCATGAGATCCCGTGATATGTTGGCAGGAAATTCGGTCGTCGGACTATCCGAACATGTACGTACCTAGTACTACGCTTTTACCGATTTACAATACATGGTTGGCTTTTAGAAAAGCACTGTGCCTACCCAATTCTCCAGAAATATTCTTAAAGGAATGTGTGATCTATATAAGGCGTAGTATACGTAGTATACGACGTATTGCATAGTACGATCCAGCATCGAATGTCCCGTGCAAGGCCTGGGGCTGGAATTGTGTCTGCCCCGTACGAAGCATATATCAGATCTCTGGTAACTAGTCTCTATAATCGGATAATCATGACCTAGTCATATTATCCCGATAGCTGCAGCATAAAAGAGCCCCAATTTCGTATCCTACGTGATCATTATCTCCACTATGACTGGAGTGATACTTACATCTTAGCATCACACCCAATACACTACGATTCTCAATATACCAAGAAGAGGCGTACACATAACCTGTTAAAGCCCTGGACGACTAAAACCAAAGTCTATGTCGCAAGTATTAGCGGTGCAAGTCTCATGTTAAGACAAAATACACCTACCCTGATTCGGACTTCCATAAACACATAGTCATACTACCAATGGAATTCCGAGGGGTCTATCCAGAGCGAAGCTGTTCCTGTACCATCGGTAAACACAACCTCTTATTACACTTGCATGAGTATCATATACCCAAATTTATGAAAACTATGCCGTTATGCTCCCACAACGCGCACAAGTGCAATATTAGTCTTTTACGCATTATCGATGCCCAATCTCGATAATACTCTGACTAGGGATATTAATGATTAAACCTTCGTGGATTGATATTGTCTCATATCATCTCAATCCAGAACTAATCATATGGACCTTCTATCATTTATACATCTTGGTAATATAATTACAAATGATAAAAGGGCAATTTATTTTGTCACATAGTTAATTTGTACAACAACATCATGATTTGTACAAATAGTAATGCTATTGGTCATAATTGTCCAACAATCTCCCACTTGCCCTATAGCCAATCACTCAAGTGTCCTACACCCGAACTATGTATGGTTCGCTCAAACTTCTGCTGAGAAAATGCTTTCGTCAGCGGATTTGTAGGGTTACCATCTGATGTAATTTATTCGATCATCACATCCCCACGATGTATGATCCGAACGAATCAGATGAATATTTGAAGTGTATATCTGGATCGTTGATGAGACCAATAATTCTTTAGCCTATGTTGTAGCCTAGCTCAGCTGCTAACAAAACTAATCCTAATCTGATTAGGATTATTATCAATCCAAAAGGTTTCTATCGCTGCCTCAGCTGCAGCAATATTCTGCTTTTGTTGTTTATTCGGTAACAGTATCTTGCTTTGAAAATTTCCAGCTCACTATTTCATTATTCAAACTGTATAGTACCTTTATTACGACTTATAGTCGTATTTATCAGTTAGGAAACTTGCAGCAGTGATCCCAGTCACTTCAAGTTCTCATTCTCTATAGAATAACAAAGCATCCTTAGTTCTTCCAAGATACTAAAGGATGTTCTTAACATCAATCCAATGACTATCACTTGGATTGGCCTGATTGTGACTCCATATGCTCAAAGTATATGAGATATCAGGTTGCATACATTTATTTCAATGTACGAGTTCACAGAGAGTGTCAACAACTTTTAGATCTATCCCAGTAGATCCTTATTCCTAGAATAAAGGTTGTCTCTCCGAGGAATTCTACGGAGAATTTTTCATGAAAGCCAAGCTTTCACCGATTGTCCTATGGGAATGTAATTTCCAAGAAATGACATATCATGATTTTTATAGGACAATCACTGTCAGTGCGCTCCTACTAACCTCCTTATGTACACAAGAATCATTTTCGTTTTGAATTAAATCATATACCATTATGATTACATCAAAACGATAATTCCAATAACGTAATGCTTGCTTCAATCTATAAATGGATCGAATAACTTGCAAACCTCGTTTGCTCGTTTTGGCACGACAAAACTGTCAAGATGTTATAAACATCCTCCAAAAGGTTTCCGTTAAGGAAAGCGATTTTGGTATTCAGCTGCCATATTCATTGTCCAAATGAATTTAACCATGGCAACGAGTAAAAGGTTTCGTCGTAATCGACACAATGTTGATAATGATACATTTTCGCTACAAGCCCAGCTTTGTACATTGGTGTGTTGCCTTCCATGTATGTCTTCCTTGAAGACTTATATAGTACCAATACGCACAATGCCTTTCGGTACAATAACCAGTGTCTAAACTTTGATGGTATACATGAAATCTATTTCAGACTTCATGATACTTTGCCATAATAGGGAGTCGATACCTTGTATCACTTCCTTATACGTAGTCAGTTTGTCTTCCTCAATAAGATTGACATCATTATTAGGTGAGATCAGAAACCCATACCTCCCAGGTTGTTTTCTGACTCTCTCCGACTATCGCGGTTCTTGTGTATTCGATGATTATTGGTATAATTTCATCCTTGATGAACTATTTGTGTTCCGTTAAGGAATCGGTGCCTGGAATAGTATTACTCCGATTTTCATCGAGTTTTACTTTCTTCCCACTTACCATTGCATATAGGTATTCCTCTTAGGAAAACAGCATGTCCAGCATCAATTACATTGTTCTCTTGTGAGATGTATAAGTACTATACTTTGGTTTCCCTAGGATAACCCACAAATTAGGCACTTATCCGATTTGGGTTTTAGTTTGGTATCATCCAAACATATGCCTAGCATACCCAAATCATCAGGAATGAGAAAACCTGGTTTCTTTCCTGTTCATATCTAATATGAAGTCTGTCAAATAGATTTTCATGGAACCTTATTTAAAATAAGTTTTGCACTATTAATGTGTAATCTAATCTCAACCTCTCAACTAAAGTCGTACTTGTGACATTAGCACAACTGCCTCCGTCAATGATCATACTACACCCCTTACCATTCACTCGGCATCTGGTGTGAAATATGTTCTCCTTCTGCTGATCACTCTCATCCTCAACAATTTGTGCTCTCAAAACACACTTGAAAACTAAGGACAAGTTATCCAACAGGTATGCAGCTCCCTCTTTGTCACTAGTATCCTCAATCTCAGGCTCATCATCAACCTCAACCTCACTGTCAGTAGATTATACCTCACCACTCTTCTTATCAATCACAAAGGTGCGCCTGTTGGGGCACTGTGAAGAATAGTGTCACATGCCCAAACACTTGAAACACTTGATGTCCTTAGTCTTTGGTGTTGTACTCTCAGGTTTTGATCTAACCTTGCTTGGTTTGGCAACTTCTTTACCCTTGGCACTAGGTTCAGCCATTGGCTTGTTTCCTCCATCTCGTCGATCATTAGGAACCCATTTTTCCTTCCATGTAGAAGTAGTCTGAGTACCAAATTTGGATGTAGACTACTTCTTAAGTTACCTTTCTACCTTGACAGCCATGTGAAGTATATCCTCCAAATCAACATAATGATGCAACTCCACCATGTTGGCAATCTCTCTGTTCAAGCCCCCTAAAAATCGTGCAATAGTAACCTCTGCATCCTCCACTACATTTGCCCTGATCATGGCAACCTCCATCTCAGTATAATAATCCTCTACACTCTTGGTCCCCTTATACAAATGTTGTAGTTTCTGATACAACTCTCGGTAGTAATGGCTGGGTATAAATCATTTCCTCATGAGACCTCGAAGTTCTTCTCATGTCTGAATTGGCCTCTCATAATTCCTCATTCGGTTGGTGACAATCTGATCCCACCAAATCATAGCATAATCTATGAATTCCATGACTGCTAGATTGATCTTCTTCTCATCTAAGTAATGATGACAATTGAAAATCAACTCGATCTTCTTCTCCCACTCTAAATATTCTTCTGGATCATTCTTGCCTCGAAATTTTTGTATTTTGATATTGATGCTGCTCAAATCACCATCAACATCACCATGTCTACCGTAACCCCTCATGTCATAATCCTCATGTCTATCATCAAATGTACCTCTACCATCAAACCGCATATCCCTCCTATCATCCCTCCTATCAAACCTCCTATTGGGCCTCCTATCAGGCCCTGGCTGAAATCTCTCCTTCACATCATTAAGATCATCAGAATCATCAAACTCATTTTCAGCTTCTTCTTCATCTGGTGGTACCCGTCGTGGTGCCACATTCTAAGGTGGTGGTATATGTCGAGGTGGTGGTCTGGGAACACCTCCTGTTCGATTACTCTCTACTTCCCTGGACAACTTATCAAAAGCAGTATTCATGTTTTCCATCATATCCATGAATTTCCTTTCTAAAGCCTCAAGTTTATCATCGACTGTCAAACTAGTACCTGCCATCTCAAAGGTTCAACAAACAGATTAAAAGTAACAATATGTGAAATTAATTAGATATCCTCACAACCTCACAATCTCACAAGCTCACGTGTTTACACTCAAATATGTATCACTCCACTCGTGTTTACACTCAATATGTATCACTCCACTCGAGTTTACACTCAATATGATGTGAATATGACTTACCCAAAGCTCACAATAATATGTAATCTTCAAGCTAGCATAAACAATAAGAACCAATAATGTATATAAGGTATGTGGAATAATGCCAATAAGAATAGTAATCACGAAGACTCAGTCAAAGAAACTTAAGCTAAAGAGTATGGAATAAGAAAAAAAAATGAGTTAGCGAAATGCGCAAACAAACAAACAAGCACTCAATGTGACACTTAGCCAATATTGTAATCACTCTCTAATGTTTTGTCTCAATTACTCTCTCTCTCTGTTTTTTTTTTACTCTTTTCTTTTGCACTTCATTTTTTTGCCCCTCACACACAAGTGTATACAAAGCAAATGAAATACAATGCAAATAACAATATCTCAAGAGGTAGCAAGTGAAACTTGCTTGGATATACACGAAATTAGTGCAAACTTGGTGCATTCAACCTCACTTCACTTGATTCTTCAATATTAACAACACAAATTAGTAAAGGTACACTATGTATAACTCACGACAATTATCAACTTCATGCATTTCAATTTGTTTCATCATTCATTCACTCACTTTCATCTCCAATGCACTCAAACACTCTTTCTTTTCACTCAAACTCACAAGATTTCACTAAGATCACAGGAATGCAAACAAGCAAGTTCACGCAAATGCCAAAATGAATGATGTCAATTCTGATTTTTGCAAAGGTGATATGAATAATACCTATGGAACAACACTAATTGCATGTATTCAACAATAGAAAGACAAGATATGTCAATAAATCTCACATAGTCAAATCTGGCCTGATTTGTTTTCTCATTTTTTAACACAAATAACTTAATAACAATGTTAACACGTCCTAGTAACATACAATTAACAAATAAACACTTGATTTAAGTAAAGAAAATAAAGCTCTAATTTTGACTCAAAGACCGAAACTAGAACATGAAGAAATACTCATGATCAATCAAAAACACTCAAAGGCAGAATGTTATTCATCTATTTTGATCATAAATCAACAAGAAACAGCAAGAAACAACAAGATCCAACAAAAACTATGAATCAAGATAAACAAGTATCTTGATGACCAACAAACACAATAAGGACTAAATAAATAAAAACACAAAGTAAAGATAGAAAAATCAGACCTTGGAACCCTAAGCTCTGATACCAAATGACGTGGAACTCACTTGGAGGATTAGGCCAAGCAAACCTCTCGCAACGGAAAGAACCCCAAGAACCGCGAATTTGATTTTGTAGGAACAAAACCCTTCCAATGCCACAAAGAACTTATCTTTGAGAACCCTTAAGGTGATTCCTTGAGGTGTTCTACTAGCACGGATACGCCACTAAGGTTGCCACGCCTTAGATAAGTCGATTGCATGAAATAAGGGGAATCCCTCTCTTAAGAAATTTTGGCAAAGCCAAGCTCTCAACGGAGATGAATTTCGAAATTTGATGATTAGCTTCTCATTAAGATGAAATGAGTTTAAATAGTACAATGAAAGAAACCCTAATGGGTGCAGAATGACAAAAACAAAGACCTAATCAATAAAAAACAAAGACTTAATAAATAACTTTGCCAAAAAGTATAAAGTAAAAACACAAAATCATAAAAGTCAACAAATGTGGAAAACTTTTCCAAAATTGTCTAAAGTTGTTTCCTTGGACCAAAATGTTAGACATTATGTCCCATAGCGTCACTGTTTGTAAATGATATTGTATTATTGTATAAAATTAACTATGTGATAATGAAATTGCCTTTTGCCGTTTTGTAATATTATTTACTTTGATATATAAATGGCGAAAGTCCATATGATTAATACCGGATTGAGATGATATGAGACAGTATCAATCCATAAAAGTTTAATCATTAAATATCCATAGTCGGAGTATTATCGAGATCGGACATCGATAATGCGGAATAGACTAGTATTGCGCTTGTGCACGTTGTGAGGGCACAACGGCATAGTTCTCATATATTTAAGTATTGGATACTTATGCAAGTGCGATAGGAGGTTGTGTTTTACCGATGGTACGGAAAACAGCTTCGCTCTGGATAGACCCCGCGGAATCCCATTGGTAGTATGTCTCCGTGTCTATGGGAGGCCGCATCAGGGTAGGTGTATATGGTCTTAACCTGAGACTTACATCGCTAGTACTTGCGACAATCGGTAAACTTTGGTTTTGGTGGTTGGGGACCTTAACCGGTTCTGTGTACACCTCTTTTGGGTTTATCGAGAATCGTAGTGTACTGGATGTGATGTCGATATGGAAGTATCACTTCAGACATATGGAGGTGATGATCACGCAGGACACAGAACTAGTACTCTATAAAAGGTTGCAACCGTCGGGACAATATGACCAGGTCAGGATTGTCCGATTTAAAGAGACTAGTTGTTTGATGTCCGATATATGTTTCGTACGGGGCAGACACATTTCCAGCCCCAGGCCTAACATGTGATCGTCCGATACTGGATCGATGTACGCAATACTACGGTATACTACGCTTGATATAGATCTGATATTCCTATAAGAATATTTCTGGAGAATTGGGTAGGCATGGCGCTTTGCTAGAAGCCAACCTTGTCTTGTGAATCGGTAAAAACGTAGTACGAGGTACGTACGTGTTCGGATTATCCGACGACCGTATTTACTGCCAACATATCCGGAGATCTCTTGGGTCGCTTCCCGAAGATTCACCAATGACGTATGATTCAAACTCGATTAATCTTGGATTAATTACGGAGAGACTTTATCTTGGATAAAGTACTATAAATAGAGAGAGAACGATTAATTTGGAATTAATCGTAAAATTATTATATTCGATATAATAATCGAAATTCAATTTCGACGCGAAATTAAAATTAGATTTTAATTCGGGCAAACGAGTTAATTTAGAATTAATTCGTTAGCGACGTAAATAATAATTTCGCTAGGCGCAATCATTTATTTAAATTCGATTTAATTAACGTCGCGACGTAAGTTCGGTATTTCGGAAATATCGAACCCGAACGCGTGAGTGCACGTGGGCCCACTTTAATTTGGAAACGTGTGGGGCCCACATGACACATGTCATATTATGCATTATTTAATTGTGATGCATTGCATGGAGATAGTGTACAATGCACTCAATGGTTTTGCATGGAAATTGAGTGTTTGACACTCTAAGCCATTGCATGATTTGTGTCATAAGTTTATTATTAATTTAATAAATTATGGCATAAATATAAATTGATTTTTGAAATCAAAACTCTCACACTCCTCTCTTTCCTCTTGACCGAAACTGTGAAGTTTCACAGCCCTCTCCACTTTTCTGTTTTTGTTGTAAAAACTTGAAGAAATTGTGTTTTGTTTGGAACATAAATTCACACACAAGGCTAGCACCTTCAAGGGATCATACAAAGGTGTTATGGGAAACTAATTCTTGAGCTTGGAAGGATCAAAGAAAGCTTGGAGCTTCCCCACTCACCTTGGCCGAAACCTTCACTGCACAAAGGAGAAAATTTTCATTTCATCAATGCTTCCGCATTCCGATCTTTGTGAGTATGATTCCGCCATACTTCATCTTTTAATATATATATTCATTGTTGTATTTAAATGCTTAATCTTTCCTTGGGACATATAATAGAAACCAACAATGGTATCATGGAGCCATGGTTAAGCATGAAATACTTTAGGTTAAAATTTGGGTAAAATTGATTGAAGCATGTTCTTGTGAAATTTGATGAATGAGTATGATTATATGTATGTAAAATGACATAATATGAAATCAATTTTATGAAAAATGCATTGGATAATTTTTTCCCCAAATTCATGCCTTGGCCGAATGTGTTGCTACTTGGAGTGGATTGAAATTTTTTGTGTTTAAGATCATTGGATGACTTAGAACGTATACGGGACGTAAATTAGTAATTCAATCGGATTGAAAAACAAATCGACACAAAAAACTCACCTTGGCCGAATGTTAATGGACATGTAAAGGAGTTGATTTTTTGTTAAAATTAATGTTGGACATTTATTTTGAAAAATAGATGATTAATAAATTAAATGGGTATTTTTGAAATATTTGGTTTAATATATTAATCTTGGTTTTACACTTTAATTAATTGGACTTTAATGTTTGGAATATTAAAATTTAATTAATGGGCTTAATTGGTGAATTGGGCTTTTAATATTGTATTTGGGCATAATGGGCTTGGGTGGACCAAGTAGATTTGGGCCAAAAGGATTGGATCCAATTTGGGCCTAAATCACTCCATTAAGTCCAAATATAATATAATGGGCTTTAAAAATTTAATTGGGCCTTATGGGCTTAAAATTGGTTTTATGGCATTTAAGGGTGATTCCTTATTTGGGCTTGGTAATTGGGTTTGACCCACATTGACCAAAGCCCAAGCCTTAATAAATCAATTGAAAGCCCATTTGACTTGAATTAAATCAAACATTGGATGTTAGTTGGGCTTTGAGACCCAACAGGATTAGAT